>JAJOOF010003973.1:0-17907 GCA_029582545.1 Solanum lignicaule | reverse complement strand
TTTTTTTTTTGTAAAATCAATTTTCTTTTTAGTGTTAATAATTTTTATTTTATTTTCAGATTTTAAATTAATATTAATAATTCATAGATTTAATATTTTATTTTAAAATATTAAATCCCAATTTTTTGGGTGTTGACAGTTGGCTTTAACTGTAAAATTACATTGTAAAAATATTTTAAAATCAAATTTTGAAGAACAGAAAGATGCAGTTTTTTTAGTAATTGCTGACATGTGTTTTTTTTAAACAAAAAAAATCATACTTTTTATTTATCTTTTTTAAATTGACTTTTTAAATACTGAAATTTTGAGATTAATTGTGGCGCTGACATGTGGCATTTTTCCCTCTCCTATTATATATATAGATAGATTATTATTATTATTATTAAATAAGGAGGTTGTGGAAAGATGGTTAAAAAAGGGAATCACACACACGTTACATATTTAAAATTTAAAATTATTTTAAAAATAAAATAGTAATTTATTATTAAATCCTATTACTGTAATTAATTTTAATTATTTTAAAAATCTGTTTTTTGTGGTGCTGACACGTGGCGCTTTTCACCTCTCCTATTATATATAGATAGATTATTATTATTATTATTATTATTAAATAAGGAGGTTGTGGAAAGATGGTTTAAAAAAAAATTCCAAAAAAAAGGGAATCACACACACGTTACATATTTAAAATTTAAAATTATTTTAAAATAAAACAGTAATTTATTATTAAATCCTATTATATGTAATTAATTTTAATTATTTAAAAAGTCTATTTTTGTGGTGCTGACACGTGGCTCTTTTCACCTCTCCTATTATATATATATAGATAGATATATAGATAGATTATTATTATTATTATTATTAAATAAGGAGGTTGTGGAAAGATGGTTAAAAAAAATTTCCACAAAAAAAGGGAATCACACACACGTTACATTTTTAAAATTTAAAATTATTTTAAAAATATAATAGTAATTTATTATTAAATCCTATTACATGTAATTAATTTTAATTATTTAAAAAGTCTATTTTTTGTGGTGCTGACACGTGGCGCTTTTACCTCTCCTATAGATAGATTATTATTATTATTATTATTAAATAAGGAGGTTGTGGAAAGATGGTTCAAAAAGAAATTCCACAAAAAAAGGGAATCACACACACACGTTACATATTTAAAATTTAAAATTATTTTAAAAATAAAATAGTAATTTATTATTAAATCCTATTACATGTAATTAATTTTAATTATTTAAAAATTATGTTTTTGTGGTGCTGAGACGTGACGCTTTTCACCTCTTATATATAGATAGATACTTTGATTGAGCCAGCAAGTTTCTCATAATTAATAACTAAAAATTGGAGACAAGTCCTTGTTTGACCTAGGCTCCTTCTAGCTTAAAATTTTTTATTGATCGTCTTTTTGAAATAAATGTTTAGTAAATGACCTAAAATATTGTCGATGCACGAGCATAACAATAGGGCGTCACACTAACAAGTTCTCTACATGGCCACCATCTCGCAATTTCTCCATCATCGTCGATTTAGTAGCATATTGAACCATAAAAAAAGATAGAATTGAAACTCGTTTGTGTTAATTTCAATAATTTCTTGTGTATATCCAACCGCATGTATTTATATACAATATAATGAACATAGTAATGTAATCAAACAAGGATATTATATTGCGATCCTTTCATTGATCATTACTCCATGTTTGATAGAAAGTATTAGAGAAAATAATATTGGTATTAGCTTTGATATTTTTTAACTTTTTGTTTGGTAGTGTTTTCCATTTATGTACACTATTGACTACCAATATTTTTCTTATATATAGTAAATTATGGCATTAACAATATCAATAGTAATTATTTCTTTTCTAATACATTCTATTCAATAATATTTTTATTCTAATACATCATATTCATTGATATTAAATAACAAACAAAATAGTCGATAAAAAATAGTGCTAGCATTACTATTTCTAACATTATTAATATATCATATTCAGTATTATTCTATATATCCTATCAAACGATTCCAAAACACTGTATTTTAATAAAAGTTGTTTCGAGGAAAAAACATGAATATATATAAGACTAAATAAGGGTATTGATTCCTAGACCTCCATGCTTTTTAGTATATTACCAATAAATAGAAATGATTTTCCATTACCATGTGTGATAGTAACACTTTTTTTTCTTTCATAAAAGTATACAATAGTGGAAAATAAAAGCATAGCATTTTGAGTGAAAAAAAGGAATTCTTTCTAGGACCACATAATATTAGCAATGATTGTTCTCTCTAAGAGCCAAGGAATTAATTGGGTGCTTTATCAACTCATATTCTAAAAAAATTCTAAGAATCACATGTAAGGTCAACTCAGTCATTATACAAAGAATAATTATTATTAATACAAAGAATAATATCTATCTATCAAACAATTACTTGTAACAATTTGTTTGGTTTTCCAAACTTTGAAAAGTAAATTAAATATACCTCAAGTATATGTTCTCCTTTCATTTATCATTTTTTGTCGAATTAACATTGGCATATTTTTATTTATTTTTTATTCTCACGGGTCTAAAAAGTGTAATCACGCTCTTTGTCATATCAACATTCATAGTTAGGACAAAATAGTTCAATTATATATTAAATTAACGATGCTAAATTCAAAGGGATCCCAAGGTATTATGACATTGTTATTTGCATGGCCTATGTACTTATCTCAATGTTAAAGATCGATATCTGTTGTAATGGAATAGTTGAGATTCCTCCATTCTTAATCAATATATTAGGTTTGAATTCTTGAGAATGGAAAAAATCTTATTGAAAGTGGTACCCTCACTAATGGATCTTGAAATACGTGAATTCAAACTTAATCGAGTCTCAATACAAATATCAAACACCCGATGAAAAACCAAAAACATTTCAATGTTAAGGTTTATTCTGGATTTATGGTGTAAATGTTTTACCCTTGTTTTCAAATGAAATGAGTATTCTTTTTGTTTTTCTAAAGACATTAGAAAATGAAATGACAAAAAGTAATTAAGATTCTCAAGTTCCATATAATTGGAATTATCATTAGTTCAATCTACTTTATTTTTTTAGAGTAAATTAAATGAAACTAAAGTTGCATATATTTTTTTAATTTAAATGAATCCAGAAAGCACCTATGCATTAGTAAACACCTGCCATTATATTTTTTATGAGTTGAATATTTAAATCGTTGAACTTATTACATTTTTATAATCATCGATTTATAATTAATATTTGAAATTTCTTTAATGATTTTCACATAGATTTTATATATATTTGTCTTCAATGTATAGTAATGGTACAATTGAACACGTTACCATTGGTGGAACTAGGGATATCGAAAAGAAATTTATCCGAGCGTAAGTTATGTTATATATATTTGGCCCAACTTGAAAATTTAATTCAAGAGCTTTATATATTTTTTTATTTTTTTATTATATAAAGCACTTAGAGAATTGATAGGTATGTCACATCAAACTAATTAATTAAGCTAGCCGTTTAGATAAAATATTCTTAATCTAAGATCTGTATTATATAAGCTAAGGACAAGATCAGGTACACAAACATCAAAAGAAAAAAAGTTAAAAAGGAAAATAAATGTATATGAAGAAGCACTTTTAATAAAGGAATAATTAGGTACACATAAGAAGAAAATGTCAAAAATGGTCCCTTTATGTTTGAGATTAGGTTCTAAATAGCTTCTTAAGTACACAATTTACAATTTTGGTCTTTTAAATTTGATAAAAATTAACATTTTTAGTCTCCGTCAAATATTTAATAATTTATATTCATTAGATTTGACAATAAAAATAGGAAACAAATTTAGTCGTAAACACCAAAACAATCCTATCAAATCCTAAAATATTCAACAGAAAAAATTGTATTAGACACTAAAAATTCTATAAATTACCTCTCGGCAAATTGCATAAGACTCTAGAAATATATATTAAAAAAATTACAAAAACTACCAAAAATGTACTCTAAAAGTGAGTTTTCGTTAATTTTTTTTTTCTTTTCATAGTTTCCAGTAAATTTAACGGATAAAATTCTATAAAAGTATTTGACGAAATTAAAAGTGTTAACTATTTAAATTATCCAATGCTTATGTAAGAAACTATTTTAAACCTACGCTCAAAACCATTTTTGTCATTTTCTCTATACATAAGCATTAACCAGAATAAAAAATAAAAATAAAAATTTTCAACTTCATGACCATTATTCACTCTATTATCCATATTATTATTCACTTAAAAACTTTAGTTCAAAATTGTTAAAAAAAATTACAAAAAGACAAACAAAATTAGTTCTACCTAGCTACTTCTGACAAGCATATTTCCGATGAATTAAATTAAAACACAATAAAAAGTTACATGTTTTTAGTATATATAATTATAAAAATATAATATATTTAAGATCATAAATTTAAATTAATAACATACTAAAACATCAATAACCCTTATTATGAATTTCCCACGGTCAATTTCGTTTTGAGATTTTCAACAAGTATATTTTCAATGGATTATGTCCAAACTCAATTGGATATATACGTTTTTTTTTTTTATAAAATCACAAAAATACCATGTCATATTTAAGCCCACAAATTCCAAGAAAATTCTCTATCAAATCAAACATTATCGTATAAAATAAAATCGAGGAAGTAACACATATACAAACCCTAGATTTCCTCAGGAAAAATAACAAATCCAAAACTTCACGTACATCAACATATATAAAAAAAAAATACCCAAAAACACAACCCAAAAAAAAAAAAAAAAAAAGTCTCATCATAACTAAAAATTTCATTTCATTTCTTACCATAATCTTTTTTTTTTCTTCACATCAATATTGCATAACGCATACTATCACTAACCATAAGATGATTCATTTCAGAAATTTGTGAAAATTCACCAGAAACCCAAACTCCATCCGTTCCATTGAGTCGAGGATGATTTAAGCACGAAAATAAGGCTAATGGAGCGCGAAAAACGCCACAAATGATCGAAAACCCGGTCCAATTATGTTGCCTTGTTGATCTATTATTATCACCTCTACAAATATTTGTCATATTTTCATCAGCTACTCTTGGACTTTTTCCCATATTTTGTAAACTTTGCCTTATTGATACTAATAACCTCCACATGATTATATATATAAGGGGGTGAAGAGTTTTTTTTTTTTTTTTTGTTGGTTAGGTTATTAATGGAGTTTTTTTTTTTTTTTTGAAGAGTTGTTATAGAAATAATGGGACAAGTAGATAGAATAGTTTCTTTTTTTGGTGGTGGAATTGCTAGTGCTTGTAGTCATCATGTAAAGTTTATATGGGTGCTTTGCTTTTGAGGACTTTCACTTTGTGAGTTTTTTCTTTATTGCAAGTGTATATAGGGTGGATCTAGAAGTTAAAATATGAGTTTGGCCAAATATAATAATTTTAAAAAAAAAATTAAAAAAATTACTTTGTGATTTTTTAAATTATTAATGGTGTATATATAGACAGAGTTAGAAGTTTAGATACGATTTTAAAAAAATTATATATTATGAATGAATATCAAGTTTAGAAGAAAATATTTACTATTTCAAACTGTTATTTTTAAATTCAGAATCGATAAAATTAAAATTACGATTACACTTCCGAAAAAAATAAAATTTGTATATTAATTCTAATAAGATACTTAAAAAGTAGAAAATAATAATATATCATAGTAAATTAAATTATATTAATTATATATAAATTATTTATAATGTCCGTGCATAAAACTTTAAAAGTTCTTTCTTTTTCTACACTATTCTCGATTTTGCTAGTGGGGTCTTATTGATAAGCCCAACTTGCCGACAAAACTGCCTACTTATAATTTGTTTTGTAAGAAAAGATCAATGTATGATCACTCAAACATTTAATATTTATTCTTTTTTTGTTTTGTGTGTGGGGGAGATTTTGGTAAATGAGAAATAGAAAGTAAAATATTTATGAAGTACATAATTGTACAAGGTGTAGATTGTTCAGAAAATACAATTGATCCTAGTCTTTCAAATTTCATTCTTTTAGATAAATCGAAATTCACAATATATATGTATAAGTTCAAAACTTAGATAAAGATCATTAAAAATTGTCATTTTTATTTAATAATATAATATTACATTCAATTTGACTAGACTCACACATTTAACCATAAAAAAAAAAAGAGTCTAAAACTAGGATACCATGACCTATTAGGATCGGAATTTCATTAATTTCGAATGACTTGAGCTTTTCGTGGCTCTGTTCTTTGATAAAGACAACTTTGTTTAGATGGTGATTAAGTTATGTTATTTTTTTAAAAATAATTCGTCTAAAAGTTATACTGATTTGATTAATATGAATTTATATGATACAATAATTATGTCTAAAGTTTTAACACTTCTTACAAAATTTAATTTCAATTCCAAAAATTAAATCTAAAATTTCTAATTATGAGTACGAAAATTCTTATCATTCCACTGCAATCGACGATTGAAATTTTAGTCTTTTAGATGGATAGAGTATGTAATGTTTTGCTATATTACTTTTCTTTTTTTCCCTAAATGATGGGACTATGACAGTAGAGCACTAGCTCACCATTAGGAAAGTCCTTTATAATATATTGTAATTTTTTTATTGAAATTCTTTTTCATAAATTAAAGGTTAATTAGGCACTAATATTCCACACTAAGATTCACTTAAAGCTTTAAAAAAAACCCACTCTTAAGGGCCAATAATCCGTGTTTAGAACACTAGTACGATAGGACCACAAGAAAAAGGAAAAATACTTTTTTTTAAAAATATATATACTCTCAGTGGCGGAGGCAAGCTTTATAATGAGAATTTAATATAGAGTTTAAATATATATGTGAAAAGTATTCAAATCAATTTTTTGACGAACAAATTTTATTTACACACTATATTGAGCTGTCATTATAAAATTTGTATCGGTCACCAATTTTATTTAGTGACAGATTATATATATGATAAAATTATTAGCTATGAATGATTTTGCAACAGAATAACAATGAAATTTATAGTTAATTTCTTTTATTCTTATCATAATAATAATTTTAAAAATTCAAGGCATCCAATATTAAAAATTTTAAAATAAATTTCTATTAAATTTAAATTTTAAATTGGTCCCTTTGTCTAGAATTTTAAATATATACAAACCAAACCACATGATTTGGTAGGATTGTACCACAAGATCATCTCTTTCTTAAGCAATATTTACACACTTTAATTTTTTATTATTGAGAAAAGTAGGTCAAGTACTTTAATTAATAAAGAGAAAAATAGAGTACATTGAACAACATACATGATAACGAATTTGATGAAGTAATGAATGAGACAACACGAAAAAGAAATATTGCAATTTGCAATAGTAAGACAAAACAATTATTAAGCACATTCTATTTTTATTTCACGATTACTTAATAGATCTGAATAAATTTGAATGATTAAGATGACATCTAACACTACCTCATTCATTTTCACCGCTAACTATTATTGTGTCACCCTTACCATTCATCATCAACTACACCTTAATAATTGTTTTTCAGTATTATTAACTATTATCATCCTCAGGATTATCGTCAATTACCGCATCTATTTATTTGCACCACTAATGTAATTTATAATCATTATCACAACAAAATTATTTACCATCATTACTACAATAATCACTAATCATAACTAATAATAATTTATATATATTGTTAATTACTATTATCAAACACTATTATTATTAATTGTTGCTATTTTTCACAATAAATATCAATTACTTAATAATTTTTTTAAAATAAATTCTATTAAATGCGGATTCAAATTAATCGAGTCCAATACGGGATTATTAGTAGTAAAAAGAAGAAATTTCTGGAAATCATTATAGAAACACTAATGAGGATGAAGTAGACTCCACTGTATAGTAAGTCAAAACTAATAATAAAAGGAACAAGATTATGTAAAGCTAAAATCTGAAATAAGTTATCCTAATTTTTATAAATATTATAATTTTGATCATATTGATTGGGAAATTGCTTGACCCACCATCCTTTTTGTATATTAATATTAAAAAATAATTTATTTCCATAGTTGTGGCTTATTGAAGTCAAACTATATTGTCAAACTATGTCCATATTACAGAATAGATAGATTTGAAAATTATTTATTTAAAAAAACATTTACAAATGATATTCTTGTGATGTTTTTTTTATTAGAGGTTATGATGGAAATTGAATATCCAATAACAAATCTTAAAATAATAGAAAAAAGTGGACTATAGCACACTGGACCAACTCACGTTATTAATAATGTCATAACAGACTTCCATGAAAAATTTCGGCAAAAAACAAGCCGGAATCCAGAATCACCAAAAATCCATGGACTATAGCACACGAAAATCAGTAAAATCTGATTTTTCCTGCTTTGGGGCTCTTTTGAACTTGAAAATGCGCATGTTTTCCCCTCGGGACCAACTCACACCATTAATACGGTCTTAACGGACGTCCATAAAATATTTCAGCCAAAAACAAGCCGGAATCTCAAATCACCAAAAATCCATGGACTATAGCACATGAAAATCGGCAAAATCTAGTTTTTCCTGCTTTGGGGCTCGTTTGAACTTGAAAATGCGCCCGTTTTCACCTCGGGACCAACTCAAGCCATTAATAAAGTCTTAACGGACTACCATGAAAAATTTTGGCAAAAATAAGCCGAAATCCCGAATCACCGAAAACCATGGACTATATCACACAAAAACTGGTAAAATCTAATTTTTCCTGCTTTGGGCTCATTTGAACTTGAAAATGCACCCATTTTCCCCTCGAGACCAACTCACGCCCTTAATAAGGTCTTAACGGACATCCATGAAAAATTTCGACCAAAAACAAGATGGAATCATGAATCACCAAAAATCAATGGACTATAGCACACAAAAATTGATAAAATCTAGTATTTTCTGCTTTGGGGCTCGTTTGAACTTGAAAATGCGTCTGTTTGCCCATCGGGACCAACTCACGCCATTAATAAGGTCTTAACGGGCGTCCATGAAATTTTTAGCAAAAAACACGTCGGAATTTTGAATCACCAAAAATCCACGAACTATAGCACACGAAAGTCGATAAAACATGGCTTTTCTTGCTTTAGGGTTCGTTTGAACATGAAAATGCGTTTGTTTGCCCCTCGGGACCAACTCATGCCATTAATAAGGTCATAACGGACTTCCATGCAAAATTTTGGCAAAAAACAAGCCGGAATCTCGAATCACCAAAAATCTATGGACTATAGCACACAAAAATCAGTAAAATCTGGTTTTTCCTGCTTTGGGGTTCGTTTGAACATGAAAATTTGCCCGTTTTCCCATCGAGACCAACTCATGCCATTAATAAGATCATAACGGACGTCCACGAATTTTTGTAGAAAAAACCAGCCAGAATCGTGAATCACCAAAAATCCATGGACGCACACAAAAATTGGTAAAATCTGGGTTTTCCTGCTTTGGGGCTCGTTTGAACTTGAAAATGCACTTGTTTCCCCCACGAAAAAAACTCATGCCATTAATAACGTCTTAACATACGCCCATGAAATTTTTTGGCCGAAAACAAGTCGGAATCCCGAATCATCAAAAATACATGGACTATAGCACACAAAAATGAGTAAAATTTGATTTTTCCTGCTTTCGGGCTCGTTTGAACATGAAAATGCTCCTATTTATCGCTCGGGACTAACTCACGCCATTAATAAGTTCTTAACGGACTTCCATGGAAAATTTCAGCTAAAAATAAGATGGAATCTGAAAATGTGTCTGTTTTCCCCTTGTGACCAACACACGCCATTAATAAAGTCTTATCGAACTTCCATGCAAAATTTTGGCAAAAAAAAGCCGGAATCCCGAACACCAAAACTCTATGGAATATAGCACACGAAAAAAAGAAAAATCTGGTTTTTCCTGCTTTGGGGTTTGTTTGAACATGAAAATATACCCATTTTTCCATCGGGACCAACTCACGCCATTAATAAAATCACAACGGACGTCCATGAAAAATTCTGACCAAAAACAGGCTGGAATCCGAATCACCAAAAATCCATGGACTATAGCACACGAAAATGAGTAAAATTTGGTTTTTCCTACTCTGGGGCTCATTTGAATTTGAAAATGTGTCAGTTTACCCTTGGGGACCAACTCACGCCAATCATAAGGTCATAACGGACAATCCATGAAATCTTTTGGAAAACAACAGCTGAAATTCTGAATCACCAAAAATCCATGGACTATAGCATACGAAAATTGGTAAAATCTAATTTTTCCTTCTTTGGGGCTCATTTGAACTTGAAAATTCACCTGTTTGCCCATCAGGACCAACTCACGCCATTAATAACGTCTTAACAAACGTCCATGAAAATTTTCGGCAAAAAACAAGCCGAAATCCCGAATCCCAAAAATAACATGGATTATAGCACACAAAAATAGGTAAAATCTGGTTTTTCCTGCTTTGAGACTCGTTTGAACATGAAAATGCGCTCATTTACCGCTCGGGACCAACTCACGCCATTATTAAGGTTTTAATGAACTTCCATGAAAATTTTCAGCCAAAAACAACTCAAAATCCCGAATCACCAAAAATTAATAGATTATAGCACACGAAGATTAGTAAAATCTATTTTTTCAGCTTTGGAGCTCGTTTGAACTTGAAAATGCGCCCGTTTCCCCCTCAGGACCAACTCACGCCATTAATAAAGTCTTAACGACGTCCATGAAAAAATTTTGGCCGAAAATAAGTTGGAATCCCAAATCACAAAAAATTAATGGATCTACAAAGGAAAATCGGCGAAATCTAGGTTTTCCTGCTTTGGGGCTCATTTGAACTTGAAAATGCATCGGGACCAACTCACGCCATTAATAAGGTCTTAACAGACTTCCATAAAAAATTTCGGCCAAAAACAAGTCGAAATCCTGAATCACCAAAAATCCATGAACTATGACACATGAAAATCAGTATAATCATGTTTGTCATACTTTGGGGCTCATTTGTACTTGAAAATGCGCTTGTTTGCCCCTCTGAACCAACTCACACTGTTAATGAGGTCTTAACGGACTTTCATGAAGAATTTCGACCAAAAATAATCTGGAATCCCGAATAACAAATTAATCATGGACTATAGCACACGAAAATCGGTAAAATCTGGTTGTTCCTGTTTTTGGGCTCGTTTGAACTTGAAAATGCATTTGTTTACCCCTCGGGACCAACTTACGCCATTAATAAGGTCTTAACGGACGTCCATTAAAACTTTCAGCCAAAAACAAGCCTGAATCTTGAATCACCAAAAATTCATGCACTATAGCTTACCAAAATCGATAAATTTTGGTTTTTTTTTCTTTTGGAGCTCGTTTCAACTTGAAAATGCACATGTTTTCCCTTCGGATTCAACTCACGCCATTAATAAGGTCTTAATGGTTATCCATGAAAAATTTCAGCCAAAAACAAGCCGGAATTCTGAATCACAAAATATCCATGGACTATAGCACACGAAAATTGATAAAATATGGTTTTTCCTACTTTGGAGGTCGTTTGAACTTAAAAATGCGCTTGTTTGCCCCTCGGGACCAACTCTCACCATTAATAAGGTCTTAATTGACGTCCATGAAAAATTTAAGCCGAAAAAACAAGTTGGAATATTGAATCACCAAAAATCCATGGACTATAGCACACGAAAATCGGTAAAATATGATTTTTCCTACTTTGGGGATCGTTTAAAATATGCATGTTTGTCCAGCGGGACCAACTTATGTCATTAATACGGTTTTAACAGACGTCCATGTAAAATTTCGGCCAAAAACAAGACGGAATGCCGAATCACCAAAAATTCGAAGGCTAACACAAGAAAATCGGTAAAAGCTGGTTTTTCCTGCTTTGGGGCTGGTTTGATCTTGAAAATGCATTCATTTTCCCCTTGAGACCATCTCATGCCATTAATAAGGTCTTAACAGACTTCCATGAAAACTTTACGTAAAAAACAAGCCGAAATCCCGAATTACCAAAAATTCATGGACTATAGCACACGAAAATTGGTAAAACATGGTTTTTCTGGCTTTGGAGCTTGTTTGAACTTGAAAATACGTCTGTTTGGCACTCGGGAGCAATTCTCGCCATTAATACGGTCTTAACGAACGTCGATGAAATTTTTGAAATCGGTAAAATTTGATTTTTCCTACTTTGGAACTTGTTTAAACTTGAAAATACACATGTTAGCCACTCGTGACAAACTCACGCCATTAAGAAGGTCTTAACAGACGTCCATTAAAATTTTTGGCCAAAAACAAGCCGAAATCCTGAATCACCAAAAATTCATGGTCTATAGCACACGAAAGTCGGTAAAATTTAGTTTTACCTGCTTTGGGCTCATTTGAACAAGCAAATTTTCTTGTTTACCCCTCCAGACTAACTCACCCCATAAATAACGTCTTAACAGCTTTTCATGAAAAAAATTGACCAAAAAAACAACTAGGAATCTTGAATCACCAAAAATCCATGAACTATAGCACACGAAAATCGTTAAAATCTTGTTTTTTCTGTATTGGGGCTCGTTTGAACTTGAAAATGCGTTTGTTTACCCCTCGGAACCAACTCACGCCATTAATAAAGTCTTAACTGACTTCCATAAAAAATTTGACAAAAAACAAGACGAAATCCCGAATCACCAAAAATCAATGGACTACAGTCTACAACACATGAAAATCGGTAAAATATTATTTTTCCTATTTTAGGGCTAGTTTGAGTTTGAAAATGCTCCTATTTACCCCTCGAGACCAACTCAAGCTATTAATACTGTCTTAACGGACGTCCGTGATAAAGTTCGGTAAAAAACAAGAAGAATCCTGAATCACCAAAAATCCAGGGACTATAACACACAAAAATCGGTAAAATCTGGTTTTTTTATATTTGGGGATCATTTGAACTTGAAAATGCGTATGTTTGCCCTCGGGACCAATTCACACCATTAGTAAGGTCTTAAAGGTCATCCATGAACGAATTCGGCAAAACAAGTAGGAATCCCAAATCACCAAAAATCCATGGACTATATCACACGAAAATTGATAAAATCTGGGTTTTCCTACTTTAGGGCTTGTTTGAACTTGAAAATGTACATGATTGCCCCTCGGAACCAACTCAATTCATTAATAATCTCTTAACGGACTTCCATGAAAAGTTTCGGCAATAAAATAAGTCGAAATTCTAAATTATCAAAAATTTATGGACTATAACACAAGAAAATCGATAAAATCTGATTTTTCCTACTTGGGGGCTCATTTAAACTTGGAAATGCATCTGTTTGCCCCTCGAGACCAACTCACACCATTAATAATGTCTTAACTGACGTCCACGAAAAAGTTTAGCTAAAAACAAGTTGGAATCCCGAATCACCGAAAATTCATGGACTATCGCATACAAAAATTGGTAAAATATGCTTTTTCCTGTTGTGAGGATCGCTTGAACTTGAAAATACGCCTGTTTGCCCCTCCAGACCAACTAACGCCATTCATACGGTCTTAACAGACTTCCATGTAAAAATTCAGCCAAAAACAAGTTGGAATCCTGAATCACCAAAAATCCATGAACTATAGCATACAAAAATTGGTAAAATCAGGTTTTTCCTCCGGATTTCGTTTGAACTTGAAAATGTGCTTATTTTTCCCTCGGGACCAACTCACGCCATTAATAAGGTCTTAACAGACGTCAATGGAAAATTTCGGCAAAAAGCAAGCTGGAATCTCGAATCACCAAAAATCCATGTACTATGCACACAAAAATAGGTAAAATCTTATTTTTTCCTGCTTTGGACCTCGTTTGAATTTTAAAATGGGCATGTTTATCGCTCGGGACCAAATCACGCTATTAAAAAAGTCTTAACGGACTTCCATGAAAAATTTCGACAAAAAATAAGTCGGAATCCCGAATCACGAAAAATCTATTGACTATAGTACATAAAAAATCAGTAAAATACGATTCTCTTGCTTTGGTGCTTGTTTGAACTTGAAAATGCGTCCGTTTGTCCCTCGAGACCAACTCACGCCATTTATAAGGTCTTTACGGACGTCTATGAAAAAGTTCGGTAAAAAACAAGTTAGAATCCTGAATTATAAAAAATTCATGAACTATATAGCACACGAAAATCAGTAAAATCTGGTTTTTCCTTCTTTAGAGCTCGTTTGAACTTGAAAATGCGTATGTTTGCTCCTCGGGATCAACTCACTCCATTAATAAGGTCTTAACGGACGTCCATTAAAATTACGGCAAAAAACAATCAGGAATCCCAAATCACCAAAAATCATGGAATAGCATGCACACGAAAATCTATAAAATCTATTGTTTTCCTGCTTTGGGGATCGTTTGAACTTCAAATGAGTATGTTTTTCCTTCGAGACCAACTCACACCATTAGTAAAGTCTTAACTGACTCCCATAAAAAAATTTAGCCAAAAACAAGTCGGAATTCCAAATCAGCATAAATCCATGGACTGTAGTACACGAAATTCGGGAAAAATCTAGTTTTTTCTACTTTAGGGCTTGTTTGATCTTGAAAATGCGTATGTTTGCCCCTTAGGACCAAATCAAGCCATTAATAAGGTCTTAACGGATGTCAATGAAAATTTTTAGCTAAAAACAAGCCAGAATCCTGAATCACCAAAAATCATGGACTATAGCAACTAAAATCAGTAAAATCTATTTGTTTCCTGCTTTAGGGCTCATGTGAACTTGAAAATGCATTTGTTTGACCTTCGAGACCAACTCACGCCATTAATAAGGTCCTAATAGACGTCTGTGAAATTTTTGGCCAAAAAGAAGTCGAAATCCCGTATCACCAAAAATTCTTGGACTATACACGAAAATCGGTAAAATCTTGTTTTTCCTACATTAGGGCTTGTTTGAACTTTCAAATGCATCTGTTTTCCCCTTAGGACAATTTCAATCCATGAATAAGCTCTTAACAGACTTCCATAAAAAGTTTCGGTCAAATATAAGTTGGAATCCTGAATCACCAAAAATTCATAGACTATAGCACACAAAGATTTGTGAAATCTAGTTTTTCTTGATTTGGGGCTCATTTAAACTTGAAAATGCGTCCGTTTTCCACTCGAGACCAACTCACACCATTAATTAGGTCTGAACGGACGTCCATGAAATTTTTTGGCAAAAAACAAGTCAGAATCCTGAATCATCAAAAATCAATGAACTTATAGCATATGAAAATTTGTGAATTCTGGTTTTTCCTGCTTTGGAGATCATTTTAACTTGAAAATGCGCCCGTTTGCTCCTAGGGCCTAACTTACGCCATTAATAAGATCTTAACCAACTTTCATGAAAAATTTCGGCAAAAAACAAACCGAAATCTTGAATCACCAAAATTTCATGGACTATAGCTCACGAAAATTGGTAAAATCTAGTTTTTCCTGCTTTGGAGCTCGTTTGAACTTAAAATTGCGATTTTCCCATCGGGACCAACTCACGCCATTAATAAGATCTTAACGGACTTTCATGAGTTTTTTTGTAAAAAACAAGTTGGAATCATGAATCACTAAAAATCCATGGACTATAGCACACGAAGATCGATAAAATCTAGTTTTTCTTGTTTTGAGCTCGTTTGAACTTGAAAATGCGCCTTTTTACCCCTTGGGACCAACTCACACCATTAATAAGGTCTTAACGGACGTCCATTAAAAAATTTCGATCAAAAGCAAGTCGGAATCCTAAATTTAAAAAAATCAATACATATAGCACAAGAAAATCGGTGAAATATGAGGTTTCCTACTTTGGGGGTCGTTTGAACTTGAAAATGCGTTCGTTTGCCTATCGGGATCAACTCACGCCATAAATAAGGTCTTAACATACTTCCATTAAAAATTTCAGCCAAAAACAAGCCAGAATCCCGAATCACCAAAAATCCATGCACTATAGCACATGAAAAATAGTAAAATCATGTTTGTTCTGATTTGGAGCTCGTTTGTACATGAAAATGCGCTTGCTTGCCCCTTGGGACCAACTCACGCCATTAATGAGGTCTTAACGGACTTTCATGAAGAATTTCGACCAAAAACAATCTGGAATCCCGAATAACCAAAAAATCATAGACTATAACACACAAAAATTGGTAAAATCTGGTTTCTCTTATTTTGGGGATCGTTTGAACTTGAAAATGCATCTGTTTGCCCCTCGGGACAAACTTACGCTATTAATAAGGTCTTAACGGACGTCCATGAAAATTTTCGGCTAAAAACAAGCCTAAATCCCGAATCACTAAAAATTTATGGACTATATATAGCACACGAAAATCGGGACCAACTCCCGCAATTAATAAGGTCTTAACGGACCAACTCCCAGAATCCCAAATTACCAAAAATCCATGGTCTATAGCACACGAAAATTGGTAAAATTTGGTTTTACCTGCTTTGGGCTCGTTTGACCTAGCAAATGTGCGTGTTTTTCCCTTGTGTCCAACTCACGCCATAAATAAGGTCTTAACGGCTTTTCATTAAAAATTTCGACCAAAAAACAACCCGGAATATTGAATCACCAAAAATCCATAGACTATAACACATGAAAATCGATAAAATCTTATTTTTCCTGTATTGGGGCTCGTTTGAACTTGAAAATGCGTTTGTTTGCCCATCGGGACCAACTAACGCCATTAATAAGGTCTTAACAGACTTCCATGAAAACTTTCGGCCAAAAAAATCCGAAATCTTGAATCTCAAAATTCTTTGGACTATAGCACACGAAAATCGATAAAATCTGGTTTTCTTGCTTTTTGACTCGTTTAAACTTGAAAATGCGCCCGTTTCGGGACTAACTCACTCCATTAATAAGGTCTTAACGGACTTCCATTAAAAAGTTAGGCCAAAACAAGCCGAAATCCTAAAATAAATAAAAATCTATGGACAATAGCACACAAAAAATCAGTAAAATCTGGTGTTTCCGACTTTGGGGCTCGTTTGAAATCTAAATGTGCTAGTTTGCCCTTCGGGACCAACTCACGCCATTAATAAAGTCTTAACGGACGTCCATGAGAATTTTTAGCCAAAAATAAGTCAAAATCCCAAATCACCAAAAATTCATGGACTATAGCATACTAAAATCGATAAAATCTGGTTTTTCCTACTTTGGGGCTCGTTTAAACTTGAAAATGCGCTTGTTTACCCCTCGGGACTAACTTACGCCATTAATAAGGTTTTAACGGACATCAATGGAAAATTTTGGCCAAAAATAAGTTGGAATCCTGAATCACCAAAAATCCATAGACTATAGCACACAAAAATAATAAAATATGGTTTTTTCCTGCTTTAGGCTCGTTTGAACTTGAAAATGCGCTGGTTTTCCCCTCGAGACCAACTCATTCCATTAATAAGGTCTTAATGGACGTTTATGAAAAAGTTCGGCAAAAAATAAGCCAGAATCCTGAATCACCAAAAATCATGGATTATTGCACACAAAAATTAGGAAAATTTGGGTTTTCCTGCTTTAGGGCTCGTTTGAGCTTGAAAATGTGCCAGTTTGCCCTTTGGGGCCAAATCACACCATTAATAAGGTCATAACGGACTTCCATGAAAAATTTAAGCAAAAAACAAGTCCGAATTTCGAATCACCAAAATTCCATGGATTATAACACACGAAAATTAGTAAAATCTGGATTTTCCTGCTTTGGGGCTCGATTGAACTTGAAAATGCTCTTGTTTGCCTATCGGGACTGTCACGACCCGAGAGTACCCCCTAGTCGTAACATGGCGTATTCGACCCCGAAGGGGTCTTATACGAGCCACATAGTCATTCATTGCATTCAATAATGAAAATAGTGCGGAATAAAAAAAAACTTATTTACATCCAC
>JAJOOF010003971.1:0-24156 GCA_029582545.1 Solanum lignicaule | reverse complement strand
TTTTCTGAGCTGGTTTAGGGAGGGGTTGCAGTGGTGAACCACGGACCACCAGCACGGGCCGTGGTCTGACCTACGGTCCGTGGATGGTGACCGTAAGTTGCACCTGCAACTTCTCAAAATCTGCATTTTTGTCTGTTCTGAATACGGGGTGTTACACCCTACTAGTCATAATTCAACATATAAGATTTATTATAAAAGCCCTAACAATAATCATTCGTCATCCATGCCTTAGTCTCAAGACAATTCTAATCTCAAACCTTACAATTCATAATTCATCATACATACTTGATCTTAGTAAATTCATGTCTAAAAGATTTACTCTTAAGCAATTCATATCTATTTACTTCAATTTCAAGTAATCTATATATTGTAATTCATCAATCTTAGAAGATCACATCTAAGCCCTCAATTTCCCCTTTCATGGCATGAAACCCAACTACATCAAATTCACTCTAAAATCATAGGTCAATCATGAATACATGTATAATCATACTAAAAATATGTAATTCCATCATAAAAAATCATTATCAACTCTATTGGATCATAACCCATAACATTAGAAGAAACCCTAGTTTGACTTGGGGAATTCTTCTTCTAAATTGGGGAAAACATGGGGGTTTCATGGATGAAAGGGGTCCATGAATGAATAATCCATCATACCTTGATTACAATGCCCAAAAAATTTTGAAGATTGGAGGAGTTGAACTAGCTTGAAACCTCTTCTTCTTTTGTTTCTAGAGAGAGAATATTTGTGAGGGAATTGGGTTTCTTTTGGGAGTATAGATATAATTACTTGGATGAATTAATTTAAGGGTCTAAAGTCTTTATATAGGTGGTCTAGATTAGGGTAAAAACACACCACTTAATCCTTAATTAATTTTTGAAAGACCCATTAGTCCCTAACTTAACCAACCTACTGCCCCATCCACGAGACCCCGACCATGGGGCGTAGGTTGACATACGGCCCATCCTGGTTGGGCGTGGTTTGGGGTCTGTAACTATGGAAGTTGTCTCTTGACCTATGAAGCCCACCTACGGTGTGTGGACCAGGATGGGTCCTACCGTAGGTCTGTCCTTGAGCAATTTCCTCTTGGTGTCCATCCATGCTGCCCACCTACGGGGCGTGGGTGACCTCGTGGGTGACACTTGGACTCAAAACATGTTAACCTCCCCTCTTAAGACTATGGGGTGTTATATAAAGATAGGTATGTGCCTCCCCATAATCGTCCACGACCAAAACACCCTTTTGGACCAGAAGAAAACCGAACCAAGGAAATGCTTACAAGGATCCTCAACAAGGTTTAAGGGTCTGACAAAGTGTTAAAGGAATTGAAAAATGACTTCTCCACTTAATCCCAAAAGGTGACTTTTCATTCGGTGTCTATCAAGCAGTTGGAGACCCAATTGAGCCAGATCTCTGCTCATCTCAATCCAAGGCAAAAGGAAACATTGCCTAGTGACACCATCCCAAATCCCAAGAATGAATGTTGAGAAGTTGACAACTATGTCGTACCACGATGTTAAATAAGGCATTTCTTGGGAGGTAACCCAAGTATTTACTTTTGTTTTTATTATTTTCAATAACGTGCATTGTGAGTGCAGGTTGAGAAGAAGTTGGAAGGCTGGAAAGGGGAACATTAGGCGATGCCAAAACCTAAACGGCAATACACCGAAGGTTTTGTGCGAACTCATTCTTGTACGCCTTCTAAGCTTGAACATATGAAAAGTGTACTGTCAAAACCTAAATGATGATACGCCGAATGTGTTATGCGAACTCATTCTTGTACGCCTTCTAAGCTTGAACATGTGGAAAAGTGTACTGTCAAAAAATAAATGGCGATACACTGAAGGTGTTGTGCAGACTCATTCTTGTACACCTTCTGAGCTTGAACATGTGGAAAAGTGTACTATGAATTTTAGCGATCTGAGCTCCAATTGGAGATTCCCCAAAGTGCACTATGCAGATTCCATTGGGTCCGTCGAATCAGCCTTCAGGTTTGGTATTCATTCAGGCATGTTCATCAAGCCTTAATCTTTAATTATATATTCACCAGACACATTCGGCGATGTTAGTCAAGACCGCCGAACGATATTGATATAAAAAAGCCAAGGATCTTTTCAAATTCAAAAATCTAACCCTTTGATTTTTGTTGAGAATTTTGAGCTTTAATTTGCATTATGGGTGTGGGCATGAAGCCTTTGGTTGATATTGATTGTTACATTTCAGTGGGTATTCATATTGTGCGTGTTGACCTGTGCCTATACGTTATTTGCCTTTGTGTTGCCTATAAAATGCTAATCTTGATTGTGTTGGTTGATGTGTGAAATTGAACTGATATAAATGATGGGTCTGAGCCTAATTTGATATGGGTGAAGTCTGAATAACACAGTGTTGACCCAATTGCATGATTTTGCCCAGGGTGACTACTTTCTTAAAGGAAAATCTGCAATTCGAGAAAAACTTCACAATATATGGGGAAGTCCGAGTACCCATGGGTAGATAAGCATATAGGTGGATTGTAATGATGTTGGGAAACTCATATTTGTAGCGTATGTTGGGTTTAGTTGTAAAAATTAGGCACTAGGTTGAACACTTTTTTTGGACGGGCTTTCTTAGCTTACCAAGTCGGTTAGGCGAATCACCGAATAAGTCCCAACTTTTCTTCTTTATCAGATATGTGTCCTTGGGTACTGTCCCATTCAGTTTTCTATTCTTAGTCCATCGGACCCATTTGGTGAATCACCGTGTGGGAGTGGACATTGCCTTTGATGCTTGTTTTTTTTCAAATTGCACTGTCATTTTTGACGGACTTGTCTTAGCCTGCCGAAACCAAATCGGCGAATCGCCGAGTTAGAATTGATTCTGATCCGCTTTTTGTGCCTGATTCCTGAGATTTTTGCTACTGTATGATTCAGCGAGCTCAGCGAAGTTCACCACTCTTATTAGGTGATTCTTCTTCCCATTAGGCGAGCCTCAAAATAGTTTTTAAACTATGACGCAAAATGAGTTTGATTTAAACTAACCTTCACAAATCCTATTTTTGAATATGTGCTTTGAAGATTATGGCACATACAAAAGGAAAATAGGTTGTGCAATCTGACACATAGTCTGACAAAGACTCCCATCCTCCTTCTCCTTTGAAGAAACACAAGGGAAGAATCTACTAATGAGTCCTTAAAGGTTCGTCATTCTCATCAAGCCAATCCACAAACCCCTACTAGTGGGGGTAAGAAGATTCAAAAGCATTTTGCCACAAAGCATGTGAGTATTCGCTCCAAATTAGCATCGCATCCACAAGATCCAACTCCTCCATCCCATGTTCTCTAAATCCTATACTCCACGGGCCTTAAATAGACTCAAGGTAGAAGGAGAATGTACTATTCTGGAGGAGCGTAGGCTCTCGACTGATGGAGTTCTGAGTGAGTACCAAGCTATTTGGGATGCCATCAAATTTGATAAGTTTGAGAAATTCACAAATCTCAGACAACCATATGTGCCGAAGTGGGTTAGGGAGTTTTATGATGCCTATGCTAAGGCCCTGCCCAAGAAGAAAAAAGTACTATCTGGAAATCATTGGAGGAAGTGAATTTCAAGGAAAAATGGTTCAGTGTCATAAGGGTGATGTTAACATAGTACTACGCACCCCGTCTACTCATGTTGATACCTGTAAGTGTGGATGCATCGGGATCTTGATGCATTAAAGGGGTGGATAGTCCCATTTATGTATGATGAGTCTTCTCCCTCTTAGATGGCTGACGGTGCAAAAATAGAGAAGAGGGACCTTAACATTGTAATCCGATATTGGTTCGGGTTTATATCTTGTAAACCATCAGGTAAGGATTAGGAGAGAGAATTTATAGAGTTAAACTCTATTGCATGACTTAGAGTGAAGAAAGAAGTGAAGTTTCCTCAGCATCTAGTAGCCTCTTATTCATAAATATGGCGTCCTTCACACTTATGAACAAGACTCTACTTGACATGGTTTTGAGACATCCTAGAACCATTCTAAACCTTGTGCTCTGATACCAAGTTTGTCACGACCCAAGGGTAACCCCTAGATGTAACAAGGCGTACAAGACCCCGAGAGGCCTCATATAAGCCAATTAGCATATCATAACATAAGATAATAGAAAATGAGCAGAAATTTAAAATATTTTCAACGTAATGAAAGTCTTTATAAAACGAAGCGAAAGTCTAATACATTTTGTCTCAAACCATGTAAATCATGAATATCTTTGGGACACAGCCCATACAATAGTTCAAAACATAAAATGAAAGACATAAGGGAAATGGTGGTCAAATCCTCGAATGTTAGGAGAACTCACCAATCTTCAATTGTTGCTCTACTATGATCCTAGCCACGGGGGTGAGAGTTGATATCGTCGGACCCTACATTAGGATAAGAAATGTAGGCAAGAGTATGTGTTAGTACAAACATGTACTAAATATGATAGGTTGCATAAAAATCAACATAAGCATAAGGCTTAGACAATATAAGTCATAAGCATAATTAATGCACATCAAACATCATAACAAAGGAGTAATACTTCCTTAAGTAACCTCAACCTATGCTTAGTCAAGACTTGGGTCATCCGCCTCTAGTCATGCTTAGATCATGGAAGGAAACTCAAGAAACAATCGAAGCTATTCATTTTTCATAACATAATTCACATTATTCATGCTTACTTTTAAAGACATGGGATTCGCTTCTTTGCCTAACTATAAAGGCTAATAGGTATTCGCCTCTTGCCTTGGTTACTTTAGGATCATGGCTACTCGCCTCCATGACCAACATCATATGACACGGGTACTCGCCTCCACATCATCCTATAGGGATCATGGGTACTCGCCGCCATGTCCAATCATCATAATATGAACGTGGGGAGTCGCCTCTTGTTCAATTATAAGGAGTATGGGAAATCACCTCATATCCTTCTCATATGGAGGTCAAGGGTAGTCGCCTCTAGCCTCATCAATTACTTAGTCTTTTAGTCTAGATTTATTTTAGGTGAGCAATCCTTTCAACCTAGAATCATTCAATATGAGGAAACCTTTCACATTCATTCATAGATAAGGAAATCGTGGGGTAAACACCTTTAACAACAATCCTATCTAATCATCAACAATTCATGTTTAAGATTTACTCTCAAAGAAATAATAATCACAATTCATCATATATCCCTCAATCTCAAGACAATTCTAATCATAATTCATCATATGTGCTTCAAGTGCAAACAATCTATAATGTACCATATCAATCCTCTATGAATACATCTAAATCCTCAATTTCTCCTTTCATAGAGTAAAAGCCACATATATCAAATTCATCTTAGATTCATGGGTTAGGCATATGTACATACAAATTCATTCTAAAATCATTGATTCTACTCAATTCAAGCATAAAAAAATCATAATCCACTCATTTGGATCAACATTCATCAATACCCACACTTTTTAGAAGAAACCCTAACTAGAATTGGGGAAATTATATTTCTAAATTGGGGAATCTTAAGGGGCTCCATTGATGAAAGGAATCCATGGATGAAAAGACATCATACATTAATCACAAAGCCCACAAAAGCTTGACGAATGGAGACTTGAACTTGATCTTTGCTTCAACTCTTCCTTTTTCTTCCACTTTCTAGAGAGAGAATTATTTGGAGAGGAGATTTTGATCTTCTTTTTGTGATGTTAGAAGAATGAAGTGAATGACTTAATTTGGGGTTTAAAACACTTATATAGGGGTCTTAGTGAAGGGTAAAATGATGTAGTATTAATATTAAATATTTAGGAAGAGACCCAACTACCCCTAGCATTAACTTTCGAACCCTGACCCACGAAACCCCGATTGACGGACCTTCGACTGACCTACGGTCCATCCTGTCAATCGTCGATAGATACAAAGACTTTTGGATGACCTACGGACCCCTGGACCATAGACCGTGGTCTGACCGACGGTCCGTTTGTCAGGCCGTGGTTCTAAGGTCTTAGCCAAATCTGGGGTGACCAACCACAGACCCTACCTATGGTCCGTGGTTCAATCCATGGGCTGTGGTTGGCCTCCCGTGGATGGCACCTACAATTCCCTGAAACTGCTACTTTGTTCCTTTCAGAATCTCGGGTGTTACAAAAGCATAATCAATGCATATCATAGATCATCATAATATAAAAGGGATACTTCATATAGTAACCTCAAAGCATACTTAACGAAGCCATGTGTAGTCTTCCACTAGTCTTACTCATTATAGAAGGTAGCCTTAGAAATCATCCAAGCTCATCACCTACCATTCTCATCTTTAACTTTCCTTTTATAGACATGGGGAATAACCATCTTGCCTTTCTATAAAGGCTAAGGGGTAGTCGCCTCTTGCCTTATATAAAGGCTAATGGGTAGTCGCCTCTTGCCTTACATATATAGTCATGGGTACTCGCCTCCATATCCATCTATGGGATCAATGGTAATCGCCTCCATGCCCAACATCATATGACACATGTATTCACCTCCACATCATTTTACATATAAGATACGGATATTCGCCTCCACATCTTTCATTAAAGGATCATGGGTATTTGCCTCCATGTCCTTGCTATAAAGGCTAATGGGTAGTCGCCTCTTGCCTTGCTACTTTGAAATCATAGATAAGGGTAGTCGCCTCACATTCATCATCATATGACATGGTCAATCACCTCATGTTTTGTAACTTAGGAATATGGGAGATCACCTCATATCCTTCTCATGTAGAGGTCATGGGTGGTCACCTCTTACCTCATCAATTTCATGGTCTTTTAACTTAGATTCATTTTAGGTGAGTGATCCTTTCAATCTACAATCATTCAATGTGAAAAAAACCTTTCACATTCATACCTTCATACTCAAGCAATTTATGTGGGAACTATCCCTTCCACAACAATTACATCAATTATCAACAATTCATAGTATAAGCTTTACTCTCAAAGAACTACATATTATAATCATCATATATACTTCAATCTTAAGTAATTCTAATCATAATTCATCATATATTCCCTAATGACAAGACAAATCTCATCATAGTTCATCATGTATGTTTCTACCTCAAGAAATTCTTAATGTATCACATCAATCCTATAAGAATACATCTAAACTGACAAATTCTCCTTTCATGGCATAAAACCCATTTATATCAATTTCATCTTTCTAGATATGGGTTAGAGGTACATGTAAATTAATCCTAAAAACATGTAATCCTATCAATTCAATCATAAACAATCATAAACCACTCAATTGGATCAACATTCATCAAGACCCACAACATTAGAAGAAATCCTAACTCAAATTGTGAATTTCCACTTTTCAATTGGGGAATCTTGGGGGCTCCATGGATGAAAAGCCATCATACCTTAATCACAAATCCCACAAATGCTTGAGGATTGGAGACTTTACCTTGATCGTAGCATGAACTCTTTCTTTTTCTTCCAGTTCTAGAGAGAATTATTTGAGAGAAGAACTGAATTCTTTTGGTGAGTTTGAGAGAATGACTTGAATGAGTAAAATTAGGGGTTAAAATAACTTATATAGGGATCCTAGGCTTGGGTAAAATGACACAACTTTGATTTAATTAAATCCAGAAAAGACCCATGTGCCCCTAAAATAATTGCAGACCTTGACCCACAAGACCCCTACTGACGGACTGTAGATCGATCGACGATCCGTCCTGTCAGCCGTCGTTAGATACAAATATTTTAGCCGACCTACGGACCCCTGGACCACGGACCGTGGTCTGACTGACAGGCCGTTGGTGACCAACCACGGTCCCCACCTACGGTCTGTGGTTCCAACCACGGGCCGTGGTTGGCCGCCGTAAGTTGGCACCTGCAACTTGCTGAAAACTATTGCTTTGCTCCTTTCCTAATCTGGTGATTTACATTATCTCCCCCTTGGGATTATTCGTCCTTGAATGAGATTCTAGGCATTGCTTTAAAAAGAGACTCAAATACTAGTAGCTCATCATGCATGTAACTCATCTAAATGCACACAACCAAGGAGGAAACGTCAACTCCAAGCATCATATGGAAGGTAGGAACTACTTCTAGCAACCAATATGCCTAAAATTTCAAAATTTCTCATAATTAAGGAGGAACTACCATCTCCAAACTAAAAGCATGCTCAACACAATCTCATGGAACCTATATGCAATCTATACTCAAAAGCATATGTCCAAGGAGGAATTTTCAACTCCAAGCTAAGGCATGTTCATCAATTCATCTCATGAAGTCTATAGGCAACTCATACTATATGCACCACAACATGAGGAAAATCAATCATATAAAATCATTTTCTTTCAAAACACAAGTTTTTCATGAACATGCATAACATAAGGAAATCATGGAAATATCTAAAACACACATGACATCACAGCAAAGCAAACTATGAGAGAGATCATTACCTCAAGCTAGAGTAGGATGAAATGGAAAGAGATGAGGATATCGGGACATCATATCGGTCTGCGCCTCCCATGTAGCATTCTCAACTAAACGATCCCTCCATAATTATTTTTACGGAAGCAACTTCTTTACTCCTCAATTTCTTAACTTGCCGGTTTAAATCTCAACCAGAACTTCGTCATAAGAAAGATTCTCTTTAACTCCCAAACTTTCTATGGGGACTATGGATGTCGGATCTCAAATAGATTTCTTTAACACAGAGACATGGAAAACCGGATGCACCGATGCCAACTCATTAGGCAAATCTAATTGCATAAGCAACCTTACCAACACGTCTCAAAATCATCAACATTAGAAACACACAATGACCTTGATATCTAAGCATACCATCTCCCCCTTGGGAGGAAGCCTCAACAGACTTTCTAAGTACCGCTTCTGTCAATTCTACCAAGGTCGGATCACGACATTTCTTAACTTTCACATCCATCACAAAGGACGATTCTGGACCATTTTAACCCATAGCACCACCTTTGGTAGGGTCTACTAATCGAACATATCAAGGTATTATCTAAACACCCTATTCATCGAATTCATAAATGCCACGAAGCATTAGTCAAACCAAACGACGTTGCCACTAACTCGTAATGACCATACAGAGTTCTAAAAGTCGTTCTTGGAATATCATCTTTCTTTACCCTCAATTGGTGATAACCCGACCTAAAGTCAATCTTAAAGAAGTAACTAGCTCTTTGGAGTTGGTCAGCACTAAAATCTATTTCCCTCACCCTAACTAGGTGGTACATGCAACCCTTAGAAGTCATCTTTCTAGCTTTCGACAAGAGATAAACTAACTCTTAGAAATAGAATTTATCCCCTTCTGCTCTAGGATAGGTTCATTTGAGAACTGAAACTCGACTACACGGGTTCTATAATTAATGGAAGCATAACAAGAGTTCATCCAATCCATACTAAGGATAACATCAAAATCTAGCATATCAAGCTCTACCAAATCAACAAGAGTAACTCTATGGGACAAGGAGATAGGACATCTTCTATAGACCTTCTAAGCCACAAAAGAATCACCAACATGGGTAGAGGCAGAAAAAGGTTCTAACAATACATGGGAAGCATATCAAATCTCATAGCCACATATGGCATCACAAAAGAAAACATAGCATCGAAATCATGTAAAGCATAATCATCCAGTTGGAAAACATTAAATATACCGGAAACCTCATCTAGAGAATCCTCTTACTCGCCACGAGTCTGAAGTGCATAGAACCTATTTTTCTTTGGAGCATTCACACCCGAACCACTTGGACCAGATGAAGGATATGGTGGAGCCCTACGACAACTATCTCCGTCATTGTTAGCAATTGAAGGACAATGCTTTATCTTGTGTTCCATCTTAGCACAACCAAAATAAACATTGGAACCCGCTAGACATTCACCCACATAGTTTCTCCCACACTTACAAAAATTTGGCAATAAAGTCCCACTACTATCTCCTTAAGGCTTAGGGTTAGACACCCTTTCTTAGTTGAACTTAGGAGCATTAGAGGAGCCTTGTCCGGAAAACCTTTGTCAAAACTTAGGATGACCATGTCCATAGGACCTTGCATGTGAGTAGTTACCATCATCCATTCTTTCCCTCTTAAGCCTTCTCGACCTCTCCTTAAGTTTCTCTTCTTCAATCTGTTAGGCATGAACCATAAGATGAGAAATGACCATGTCATGGACAAGCATAGCAATACGACATTCTTTTACAACTAATTTGGACACTCCCATAACAACTCAAGCTGAATCTACTACGATGTCTGAAAAGCCTCTAACTGAGTTGAGTTGCTGGGACATGCCCCCCAGCCAACTCTAACAAAACCAAACACTAAAAGTAAAGACTAAAATGGAAAGCATGTCTATTGTCCTCGAAGTATGAGGACTGACCACTAAAGCTGTTGAATGCGGACTGAGAATCGATCTATGCGTGATCTAAATGCTAAGTACCTGAACCTACATCATGAAAGAATATAGCGCAAAGTATGCATCAGTACTTGGAATGTACTGAGCATGCAGGATATAGATACTAAGTTGAACAAATATATATGAGCTAAACAAAGCATAACTGAGCAATGATATAATATGTAACAAGATATAGATATGTACTGAAGTATAACGGAAAAGAACTGAACTAAATGCAATGACCAAGTACTAATCATGAAGGTAACATGTTGAACTGTAAACTGATATAAATGTTGAAAACATGATCAAATGCACTAAGAGTCTAACTATAGGAGCTACTATTAACTGACATAAACCACGTGAGATAAATGTGGATTCCGATGTATACGCCCCATCGAGAGGACCCAATATACCTTGCCAGGGGTATAAAGGCATGACTGGCATGATCACTAAATCTGATGCCCAACAGAGGGGGCTTATAATCCTATGGGGGCATGTAGTTTTGGGACTATGAGAGTACGTTGAACCCTAGTCCAACTCGGTGCAAAGTCTACTCCCAACTGAATATATATATGATGAAATGTAACCGAAATACTGAATAGCTCAAACTACTAACATGCTAACTGAGAATGCAATATTTATATACTGATAATGTGACATTCGAAATCTGAAGCATGATTATTTGTTTAACTGACCTAGCAAGTATAATTCATGAACTAAGAGAATTTACACAAACTAGGGTTCTGAGTATTATGCATGAAATTATACTAAATTATCAAGAAACAAGTTATTTAGATCAAGGGAACCATAATCACAATAAATCTTGAAAATCTAGAAACCCTAGGTTTGAACAGTTTATGAGAATCTGAAGAACTAACTGAATTCTAGGGACCTAATGGGTGAAAGGAACCCACTAGTGAAATCCCGCATACTTGATGAAGAAATTCACAGAGAAATCCTTTGAATTTCGGGGCTGAAACTTGAAGAGAACTGCTGCTTGTTCTTGAAAGAAACTGGCACCTTTTTCTATCCTTTTCGTTCTAATATGGATGATTTTTTGGAGAATGAGGGTTCTCGGTCTGTCTGACTAGGTTATTAGACTTATTTTTAGTGAAACGACGTAGTTTAAGTGCCCCAACGCATAGGGAAAAGTCCAAAATGACCTTGACTTAAATGCTGACAAATCCCATCCACGGAGGGAATGCCAGTCCATCATTTGGACTACATGCCATTGTTTGGGTTCGTCGTTCATGTTCTTCCCGACAAGGCTTCACTAAAACAAGCATAACTTTTTACTCCTATCTTGGATTTTAGCAAACTTGATGGTGTTGGAAGGAGGATTCAATTATATTTCATTTGATAGTTTATGTGCCACCTAATTCATTTTGTGCTAAAAGATATGACCGTTTGAAGTTGACCTAACAACTATTTTCCTCTAAATAGCTGCCGACCCTCACCTAAGGTCAGATATATGGTCCATAGGCCCAACTACGGACCGTACTTGTTGACCGTGGGTGGGATTAAAGACCATCAACTTTGGATCCCAACGACGGAACAAACCTACGATCTGTGGGTTAATCAACGGACCGTGGTTCACGACAGTAGGTATCACCTTTTGATCCTGAATTTTCCCCAAGTCTGGGACTGAACCATGGAACCCGACCTACGGTCCGTGGTCTGACCCACAGTCCGTCGGTGGCTTTCATTGGTTTTGACACCAGATCTTGGAAAGTTGCATTTTTATGTTTTCTCGAATCCGAGGTGTTATAAAGATAAGGATACTAAGACATCTCATCGCCTTAAAACTTTCACCCATCAAACCATAACAAGGAACTTTTCCTAAATCAACCTAGTCTACACCAACCATAAGCACACTATCTCCCCCTTGGGAGAAAACCTCTCTAGTCTTTTCAATCCATCTACCTCAATCCCAAACATAACACCAACGTCTTAAGAACCACTAAATCATTGATAAAAGTAAACACCTAAGAATTTTCCACAAGGATTTCAAGGACTACTCCAAACACAATCTCCATACATAGAGTCTTACCATATCCGACAAAACATTCAATATCAAGCAATGCATAACTACAAGCTAAACGACCTTAACTTACCAATTATCGCATATGGGGAACCCTCATGATCTTGTTGAGCTTGAAGAGAATAAAACCTATCTTGTTCCCCACGACCATTAGGACCATAAGAATGGGTAGGGTTGAGCCCGTCGACGATTATCTCCACCGTTCTTAGTAACCGTAGGGTAATTCCTTATCTTATGATCCATTTTTCCACAACCAAAATATGCATTAGAACCGACTAGAAACTCACCCTTTATGTCTTCTCCCACACTCCCTTCACTCGGGCCACAGTTTCTCACTAGAACCCTTACCTTGGGAATTATTACCTCAATAGGACCTTGAATATGACGACTTACCATCATCCTTCTTACTCTCTTTAAATCCCTAGTTTTCTCCTAAAGATTTTCCTCTTCTATTTGTTGTGCATGAACCATCAAATGAGAGACATCCATCTTCCTTAACAAGCATGACAGTTAGGCATTCTTTGACCACTAAGTCGGAAGCACCGAACACAAACTTACATATCCTTGCCCTTGGATCGGCAACCATAGTTGGAGCATATTTAGACAATTGTGTGAATTTCAAAGCATACTCCTGCACACTCATATCTCCTTGGCGAAAATTATTGAACTCAAGTACCTTTGCGTCTCTCATTTTAATGGGAAAGAACGTATCAAGAGAAGAAACCTTAAATTTCTCTAAATCAAGAGGACCCTCATCTATTGCCCTCTCTTCTTTCCATTTGTTGAACTAAACTTGAGCAACACACCTAAGTTGATAAGCAGCCAATTCCGCCTTTTCCACCGGCATCACTCCCATTATACTCAACACCTTATACACCTCATCAATGAACTCTTGAGGATCTTCCTCAACTTTAGACCTATGAAATTCTGGAGGATTCATCCTTATAAAGTTCCTCACTCTAGTTTTTTCCATACCCACCCTTGGGTTCACGAGAGCCACAACGTCTCTATTTTCTTTGGCCATCATAGCCTGGGCTAATGTATAAAATGCAGCTCGAAAATCATTATTAGTCACTTGCTTAACTAAGGGTTGACCGGCACTTGGGGAACTTCCTGTCTTACATTTTCACAAACATTCCTACTCCTTCTCACAGGATTCCTTTGTGGCAACATATTCTTAAAAGCATAAATAGGGGTAAGGAGAGGAGGACCTTTATAGAGTTAAACTTTATGGCACGACTTTAGAGTAATGAAAGAAGTGAAGTGTCCTAAACATCTCATAGCCTCTCATTCATAAATGTGGTGCGCTTCACACTCATGAATAAGACTCTACTTGATGTGGCTTTTGAGACATCCTTGGACCTTTCCAAACCTTGTGCTCTGATACCAAGTTTTTCACAACCCAAAGTACACCCTAGGCATAACATGATGTATAAGACGCCGAGCGGACCCATACAAGACACTTAGCATACACCACACAATATAATCAAAACTAACAAGTTCAAAAGATAATTTCAACATATAAAAGTTTTATAGAGTAAAGCAGAAAATCTAAACATCGTATTGTAACACCCCGAATTTGAGATAGAGCCAGCAAGAAATCTCTGTATCTACCGACACTTGACCAGGAGGGACTGTAGGTCCATCCACGGTCCATCAGCGGGGTCTCGTGGGTCAGGTCTGGGCGGTTATTTTAGGGGCACACATGTCTTTTCTGGTTTTAATTAGATTGAAGTGGTGTCGTTTTGCCTATGTCTCGATCACATATATAAGTGTTTTCAACCTACAAATTAATTCATTCAAGTCATTCCCTCAAACTCACCATAAGAATTGGGTTCCTCTCTTGAATAATTCTCTCTCTACAAAGTTGAAGAAGAAGAGAGTTCAAGCTAGGTCTAGTTAGTGCCTCCATTCCTCAAGCAATTGTGGGCTTTGTAATCAAGGTTTTATGGATTTTCATCCATAGATTCCTTACATCCATGGAGTCCCCATGATTTCCCCAATTTAGAAGAAGAATTCCCCAATTCTAGTTAGGATTTCTTCTAAAAGTGTGGGTATTGATGAATGTTGATCCAATTGAGTTGATTATGATTGTTTATGCTTGAATTGAGTACTTTTCAATGATATTAGAGTGAATGTACATGTACTCATGTCTAACCCATGATTCTAAGATAAATTTTATATAGATGGGTTTTACTCCATGAAAAGGGGAAATTGAGGATTTAGATGTATTCTTCATGGGTTAATGAAATAAATTAGAATTGATTTGAGATTAAGGCTTATGAGATGATTATGATATTGAATTGCTTGAGTAAAGCATATAGACATGAATTGATTTAGATTAAAGTTTATATGATGAATGATGACTTGTAGGCTTTGAGATTAGAATTGTCTTGAGACCACGTCATGCATGATGAATGACAATTATTAAGGCTTTAAGAGTAAAGCTTATATGTTGAATTATGTTTAGTAGGGCTTTGAGAGTAAAGCTATACGATGATTGTTGATTTGTAGATAAAATTGTTTTGGAAGGATTTACCCACATGATCTGCACAATGAATGTATGAATGTATAAATGTGAAAGGTTTTTCGCACATAAGAATGATTCTAGGTTGAAAGGCTTGCTCACCTAAAATGAATCAAAGCATGTATGAACTATGTTAGATAAGACTTAGATTGAATTAGCATAATAAGATGCTTCTTTCATGAATAGCTTGACTTACTAAGACAAGTCCATGCATGGTAGCTTGAGTTAGTAGATCTCATGGATAGCCTTGGATTGAGCAATAGTACCATTCCAATGGTTAGCTTGAACTTGCATGATAGGATGCTTGCATGATAGCTTGATTTGGTAAGGTCAAACCATTTCATTGGTAGCTTGGATCGAGTAATTGTACCCGTCCTTGAGTAGCTTGGACTTGCATAGTAAGGTGCTTTCCATGAAAGCTTGGTCTAGCATGATAAGGTGCTTTTCCTTGGTAGCCTTAAATTGGTAAATAGTAACCATTCACAAGTAATGAATTTTCTTGGACTAGTAATGAAGTACTCTTCCATGAATAGTAGAAATATCTAAAGAGGGACTAGTCCCTAATCAAAGAAGCATAGTTATGATGAAACAAGGTTACTTCAAAGAAGTATCGTAAGTATGTTTTAAGTTGAGATTTACTTGTTATGATGTTAGATTAGCTAGGATTGTTGCTTGAGTTGCCTTCCTTGATATGTATGACCAGAGGTGATGACACAAGTCTTGACCAAGGACATGTTGAGGTTACTTGAGAAGTGTTCCTCCTTTATTATGATGATTTATGTGCATTGATTATGCTTATGACTTATGCTGTTATCTCTTATGCTTATGGCTATTGTCTTATATTGACAAATGCTTATATTATGCCTATGTTGATGTTTATTCAAGCTATCACATTTAGTACATCTTTGTATTAACGTATACTCTTGCCTACATTTCTTATCCAAATGTACGACTCGGCGACATCGATTCTCATACTCGTGGCTAGGATCATAGTAGATCAAGGATTGAAGATTTGGTGAGTCCTCATAGCATTCGAGGATTTGACCACCATTTTCCCTTATGTCTTTCATTTCATGTTTTAAACTATTGTATGGGTTGTGTCCAAAAGATGTTCATGTTTAGATGGTTTGAGACAAGTGTAATAGACTTCCGCTCATTTTACAGACTTTGATTGTTATTGAAAAATGTTTTAAATTCCCACTCATTTATATTATCTTATGTTATGATATGCTAAGTGGCTTGTATGAGGCCTCTCGGGTTCTTGTACGCCATGTTACATCTAGGGTGTACCCCTGGGTCATGACATATCTCAAAGCCATCTAGTAAATAAGAGTTTATCCGGGCGTCACCTGTACATCAAGTCCTAAAACTGAAAGTAAACACAAAAGGGAAATCAAACTCGGTCCTTGGAATATGAGGACTCACAACAACTCGAAATCTCTCAAATAACCTGTAGCCACGAAACTGAGAACCCTAAATGGCAGGCCCTACATTTGGGGAAATGCAAGCAAGAGTATGCGTTAGTAAAAAAATTCACCAAGTATGATAAACATGCACAAAAGAATGAAATCATGCTAAAACAGACATTTACATGATATGCAAAGACCAAGTAACATATAAGATAATAAGCTTAGAAAACATAAAACAAAATCATGATCAATGCAAGTGAAACCGTCTTTAAACATATGTGAGATATTTATTGAAGTAATCTTAGTTCATTATTATTGTGGAAAGTAGCATTTACCGACATAGAGATCATGCAAGCTATGACATGGACCCTCGTTGTCTCCCACACTGAAAAAGGTGTCCTACTTGCCAAGGTAGAACCATGAATCTGACCTAAAGTGGATCCACTAGCTAATGTCTATTTAGACAATCATCCTATGGGGGCACATAGGTAAGGGATAAGGAGATTTCTACTAGAAAACCCGACCCTAACACAAAAGAACTTCCATCTCAATAGCCTCTTGGTGCTAAGCATAAATCCCATGAAGTAGTTATTAATCTTTAATTTGGCTTATCTTTAAAAGACATGGGTAGTTGCCTCTTGTTTTATCATAGGATAGCTCCTTAGACCATGCGTGAGAAAACTTTTCACCGTCCATGATCTTTTCATAATAGCTTTTAAGGCCCACAATCATTCACTTTATGCTAGAGATGTCCTACTAATACTAATGGAAATAGTTTTGAAATCATGGCCTATAATCATTGTTGGCATATACGGATACCATACTAATTAAAACCTAAATTAGGAAAATAGCCCGAAAATCATAGAAAGCAAATCTAGATGCCATTCATGTCATGTGTCAAAGCTTCATAGAACATATAGACAGTCTTATCTATAAGCTTTCTTGAGTTATAAACATACTTTCATGAACATGTATTATTTTCAATAATTCATAAGCTTCATCATATTCTCAAAGTCAAGGCATATTCAAATTCATTCACATCCATTTCATAAAGAGAAGACATGCATATTTTCATAAATTCATCTTTAATAATTCAAGATCCACATTATATCAACATAGCTTAGCAAACATGGGTTATGCATGGGTTCATGGAAAATCAACTAAAAACATACCTTACTTCAATTCATGCATAAAAATTCATAAAAAAATCATTTAAATAAACATTGAAGAGAACTCATGTCAATTGAAGAAAACCCTAACTTAATTGAGGAATCTAACTTTAAAAAATTGGAGAATTTGGGAACTCCATGAAGGAAAGGGCTCCATGGATGAAAACTATCATACCTTGATGTCAAAATCTTGGAAGTAATGGAGGATTAGGAGGCTTGATCTTCAATCCCTAACTTTCTTCTTCAATTTCTAGAGAGAGAAATATTTTAGAAGAGGAATTTGATCTTCTTTTTGATATTTAATAGTATGAATTCTGTTTGGGTGATTTGGGGGTTTAAAATCATTATATAGGGCTTTGAGTAGAAGGAAAAACAACATAGTATTGAGTTAAAACAATTAGGAAAAGACCCTACATCCCCTGATTTAAAATTACTGAATTGGATCACTAGAAGACAAAATGGGTCGTCATCATCACCAAGGCCCGTCAAACGGGTCGTGAAGAAATTCTACCTGACAGTGCTTCACTATTTCAAGCATAACATCTTATTCCGAGCTTGGAATTAGTCAAACTCGGTGGTGTTGGAAAGGGGACTCAGAGATCTTTGATTTTATAGGTTATGGGCAACCTAATTCCTTTTATTCTAAAAGATATGATCGTTTGAAGTTGACCCTAAAATCTAAGTCTAATGAAAACCCTTCACGGACGACTTCACGGTCTGTATGGGGCTTCACAGGTCGTTGTGACACCCGTGGCCCTTGACCAGTGGCTAGGGGAGGACCATCCTTGTCCTGACCCTCCTCACGATGGCTTCATGGTCCGTGTGGCTCACCACGGGTCGTCTAAGGGCTCGTTTAAGGGGATCCCCTCTTAGTTAGCTGAATCAAATGTTTAATGGAAAATAAGGGCAAGCCTATGGGTGGATTCATGCATATGTTCGTCTTTTTTAGTGTGAGAGTTGTATGTGATTTTGGTACCTTAAATTTTTGAGGAATTTTGTGTGAATATGGAATATCTTTTTTTGTGAGGGCATTTGAGTACCTTTGTTGAGCTTGAACTTGCATTTGAAGCAAACAGTGTGAGCTTGAGTACACTTGATAATGGTGAGTCACAATTTGAATCTTCGAGTGCACAATTGAGCATTGTATGTGTAGTTTGAACCTTTTGTGTTCATTCATGTTGAGTCTGAAGCAACACTGTTTATAGACATCCTTGTTGAACCGATTGATCTTGAGTTTTACTTGAGGACAAGCAAAAGTTTAAGTTAGGGGTATTGATTAATTCGAGATGTAGACTCATTTAGGGATTTGTTTTGATAGTTTAAGTGTCCTCAAATACCTGATTTATGCTATAAACTGATGATAAAGCATTGATTTGCAAGTATGTAGACTAAGGAGCAAGGCTAGGACGCTACCAGGCAAAAAGGAGAAAACAAGCAGAAGAAATGAAGAAAAGCAATCCTGGTGATCACCAAAACCACTCGGCGAACCGCCAAGTGGCTCTTTAGCTTGCCCAAAATTCCAGTATGCCAGTCCTGGGAATGAGAGAAATTTGGCGAAAGACAAATCCTATCGGTGACTCGCCGAGTGGATCGGTGAAGAGAGGTTAGATCGCCAAAAGTTGCAACATGTTCAATGAAGATGCAGGAAAATTGGTGATTCAGAGGAGCAAAGGGCGAATCACGAAACCCATCGGCGACCCCGACATAGACCGCCTAAAGTTACAGTGCATATTAGATGAGAACTCAACACAAGAAGGCGATGGACAAGGGCGATTGGCAAATCATTGACCAGTCAGCGAAGCCTAACTTTCCTCGTTGATTTGCCCCAAAAGGCCAAATTTTGAATGAGTATAAATTGATTTTTTGAAGAGGGAGAAGGTATCCAAATATTGGGAAACTCATACCCAGAATGAAAAAGAAACAGTGTTCTTGTTCAGTTTTGAAGTTTTCAAGTAGATTTTGAAGTGGGTTTTGCAATTAAAGCTACATTGAATAATTTTTAGGGTTTGGGGATAAATACCTAGCCATGGAAAATGTAATAGGTATTGAATTCTTACTTTTTATGATGAATAGCTAAAACCCCCATACTTGGGGGTGTGACTATTTGACAAATTGTCTTATTTAGCTGATGGGTGTTAGGGATTATTAAGCTTAATGATATTTTGAAGTGGGTTTGATTTATAGCTGTTGTTGAATTGATATATTGGAGTGTGCATTTCAATATTGTTAGTGTTTTATGCTTTCTTGAGAGAGAGATGTAAAACCATGGTTATAAATTAGCATTTGTAGCTTTTGGGTTGTTGTGGGTTCAGCTCAAGAGAGTGAATTCTAAGCTCAATGCTACATATCTAGCTCGAAAAAGTAGGTGAAGTGAGGTTTGTGGCTGTTTATCATGAGAAGCTTTTTGAGGTTCAAAAGAACTCACCTGAATCGTAATAGTTGTTCGAGAGAAAGCTATTACATCTAAGGTCCAACCTACCCGCTAAGATTTAGAAACCGTTAGAAATTACCAAGCCCCCATTTAGTGAAATTTATAGTTAGTCGGTCATACCCCTGAGTATCTCTTAATTACTTGTTTCCCCTTTGTTGTTTGTGATTAATATAGTTGCTAAGTAACTACCTAATCCCCCATGTAATATTCGTGTCACCCCTTCAATTTATTTAAGTGCTTACGATAATTTTCATTCCTACAATCGATTAAATTGCATTTATAACTTCATAATTGAATTCAAACTTGTACCGCTCCCTGTGGGTTCGACCCCAACTCACTTGTTGGGTTTTATACTAGATTTTGATCGTCTACACCTAGTACCGGATGAGGTCTAGTTGAGCGTTAATCAGCTGGCCTAAGAAGATAGAGTCTATAGATCTACAGGCATAGTATTTGGTTGTGGCAACTTTGTCTTAGCTGCATCATCCTATAAACACTCAGCCTCAATCCTCCTGATGTCACGGAAAGACACTGGTTAATCCGTACATCTGTAGTCACCCTAAAGGGAACTCATACGTCGTCACATAGCTGCTTGATGAGGATTGGGAATGGAAGGGAAGTTTGAATCCATCAAGCTCTCATCACTATCCCTTATGCAATAAAAACTCCCACATGAATGTGTTCCTGGTTAATGATCGTGCCTACTAAGACCACCTTGGGATGGCAAAGGATAGACTTATTTTGCGAGGGCATAATATTGTTGTTGATAAAGAAAATCCAGTATCGTGCTACAACATTTAAGTCCTTCATGTCTATCTGGGCACCATCAACCATTCATGAAGGATACGAGCTAGAAATAAGTGGGGACAACCACCCTTTGCATGAATCCAAGTCATGTCTCAGTCGGAGTGAATACATATCAGCATCAAATGTTGGTATCCCAAGTGCAGTGTTGATCACCTCAGCATGGCATTGCACCTTCTTACCACACACTTCTACTTCCTCGAGTGGCTTCCAAACTGTGCCCTTCCACTTCTTTGGTAGGGCCTAAGCATAAGATGTGTAGAATTCACACACCCAAGCAAAAACATAGGGATATCTAGGCTTTATGAACCCCTCAAACTAATGTAATTGAACAATATCCCAAAAAGTTGGATGCTCCCTCATAACTCCATCTATGGAGAGTCGTCTCTCCTCAAGAATAGTCTTTTATCCAATTGCTTTGAGCCTGTTTAGGGCTTTTGGAGCGATCACAGAGAGAACTCTAGAAGTTGGTACTTGTGTGGAGGAAGGGTGCACCAGTTTGGATAGGATATCGGTCCTTTTTCTTACAACCCTCTTTGCGGGTTGCACACTCTCATGTACAAGTGCATGTGGAGTTGTAGGTTTTTGTTGCTGAGGAGCCTCATATGACCTATTAATAACTATCCCCTTTTGTTTTTTTGACAAATGTGGAGGAGGCAAGATTCTCTGTCAAATTCCGTATCTGAAGTGACTACCTGTTTCCTTTTTTTAGCCATCACCTGTAAATCACATATTCAAACATAGAAGTGGTGAAAGTTAGTTGAAATCAAACTCATTTAGAATCATAGTTCAAAAATTACCCTAAGGCTCACCTAAAAGGAAGACAGATGGCCCAATAGGATCAGCAAGCTCCGGTGAGCTCGCCAAATCAGACAATAGCAATTATCTCAGGAATCAAGCCCAAAAGGAGAAGTCAATTCAAACTCTATGATTTGCCGAGTTGGTTTTGGTGGGATAAGAAGTCTGCCAAAACTAACAGTTGAAAAATAAAAAGAAACATACCTCAATGTCGTCCTCTCCCACTTGGTGGTTTGCCAAGTAGGTTCTGCGAACTAAGACAAGACCACCGAACGGGACAGAACCCAAATGTAACGACCCGAGAGCACCCCTTAGCCGTTACATACGTATTCGACCTCTCGGAGGTCTCATACAAGCCTTAGCATTCATTCATCGCATAGATCATAAAAATCTCTAAGAATTTAAAACTTTTATTCAATAAAACCATAAGACTTCAAGAGTTATCAACATTTGAAAACATCAATTTTCAAGCGGAACTACTAAGTCTCTTTCGCCAATCTTAGACAAGAACTTAAAACGTACTAAGGGACACGGCCTTTTACAAATGAAATGAAACTTAAGTGTCTATTACAATGACTAAGAAACTTCTAAACATAGTCCTCGAATCTTGAGGACATACCAAAGACTTGGAAGAGTGAAGCAATCCAAGAAACTCCAAAGCACAATCTCCTCCTAATTACCACAACCAACACTTGTAGTAACATAAAAGAAAGGGGTTAGTACAACACACGTACTAAGTATGAGGATATGCAAAACATGCTAAAAAGGATATTTGTTTGGAAGTTATACTTTCATGCCATTTTGATAAAATCTCATGAACATCAACATAATAGGCACCTTACAATTCACAACCAACACTACAAAGTCATATGCTTCACAATACATCATAAACATACATAACCCATTTACCTTTACCTTCTTGCCTTGGACCTCCACCTTAAGTAACCCTTAAGCAATACCTTTGTGCGATGTATGGGCAATGTCCCATACCATCACCCACACTAAGGCACCACCTTAAGGTCACACAAAGTGCACTTACCATGCATACCTCAACCTTCACCAATTAATCACGTAAGACATATAAGCACATAAGCCAACAAGTCACTTCATAAAACTAGAACACTCATCAAATGTAATCCCAAGACTCACCTAAGTAAGACATGGTGAGGCAGCCCATACTACCTCTCCATACCACACCCAAGTGCTCCTTAAGGCTACACAAGACAAGCTCCATTCACATCTCAACATAAATCGCTCTTTCAACTTAATGCAATTAGACAACTTCATTCACTAATGACATAAGATCATCACATACCTTCAATTCAACATAAGCACTTACATTCAATTCATTATGACTCACTTTCACATTAGCATGCTCAAAGGCCAACACTTTCATTAATTAGCCCAAAGAGACTCATTCATTTACTATCATTACTAAGACACACCAAGATCTCCCTTAAATGTCTACTTGTGCAATGTCTAGATGATGTCCCATTCCACCACCTATCCTAAGTAGTACACCCTTAAGAGACCCTAGTTCATTCATTCATTAATATGGGGGAGGAGACTTAACCGACATAGACCATGGAGGTTGACATGGAATCCCGGTAGTACTCTTACCGGATAAGGGATCCCTACTTGCCTAAGGTAGGGTCATTATTTTAGCCTTTACGCGGTAGAGACCACTAGCTAGTCCTATGTGGGCACATAGTTAAGGGATAGAAGGATTGCTTCTAAGTACTCTGATATCAAATCACGAAGGAGCACCCATATTAAGGGTTGCTACTAAATACTCACATCTCAACTAACAAAGGAGTATCCACCCATCTTCATATCCTCTTAGTGCTAGAAATTACTCCCCCATGGAGTTAGGACATTTATTTCATTCATTCATTTAGGGATAAGGATTGCTACTAAGTACTCTCATCTCAACTCACGAAGGAGTACCCATCCTAGCCCAACACCCAACATTCATTCATTTAGGGATAAGGATTGCTACTAAGTACTCTCATCTCAACTCATGAAGGAGTACCCATCCTAGCCCAACATTCATCATTTAGGGATAATGATTGCTACTAAGTACTCTTTCTCAACTCACGAAGGAGTACCCATCCTAGCCCAACATTCATTCATTTAGGGATAAGGATTGCTACTAAGTACTCTCATCTCAACTCACGAAGGAGTACCCATCCTAGCCCAACATTCATTCATTTAGGAAGCTCTTGGATTCTACGATGAGAAAACCTTTCATCTAGGAACCCCATTTATTAAAGGAGTACTTTATGAGACTATCCTTACAATAGACCCAACTTTCATTCATTAGCATTAACTCACATTCTTTCATTCATTCTTCACTAGGTGTGAGAGTTGGTAAACATAGTCTATCCTAACCTCACCTTCATTATAAGTCATTCAAAGAAGACAACAACCAAGCATAACACATAAAGTCTCTACACAAGGTCACCTTTCATACTCTTAGACCATACACAAATTCGCATCATATCACATTACCTTCACATAATCAACATTACTCAAAACAACAATCATCCAACTTTGCCTACAAGGCCATGATCACAACATGCTTATAAAGTAA
>JAJOOF010003970.1:0-22945 GCA_029582545.1 Solanum lignicaule | reverse complement strand
TTTTTTTTTTTCCTTTCTGCAATAATTTTCAAGAGAAAAAATGAATTCATATTGTTTTTGTTTTTTTGTATGTACAAGAGTAAAAAGAAACAAATGAGAACTCATCAAAATGGGTTCTTACAAAGTAAAGAGATTACCTTTAAAAACCACAAAACGGTGTAATTATAACTACGCCTCAGTCCCAAACAAATTAACGTCAAACGATGGAAAACTTGGTCCTTCAAGTATTGGATGAGTTCTTGTAACCATAGCAACAGGCATTTTGCTTCTACCAACAATAACACTTTCCAAAATCTCACCTTCTTCTGCTTCTCTTTCCATTTCACATTTTTTCTTGGATTTATAAATTCCCAACACCATCCTTCCTACACCAGCCACCAATCCCACACCTAATAGCCCGATAACGAAACCGATAACCAGAAAACCCCATATTCTCTTCTTTTTCCTTGTCTCTGAAGGTAACACTATAGTGAAATGACCATGATTTCTTGTGTAACATAAGTTGGGAAACCTCATTACACTAAGTGAAACTTTTCCATTTTCATCAAACATTGCACAGTACTTTGTTGTTCTTCCCTTGATCATCTCTGTTAAATTCTTGAACTCGATCGATATAGGTTGTCCCATTGGTCTAAGATCAAGCTTTCTAAGACTTGTGATGGTGCTAATATGTGATGGTGCATCATAAACAATGAAACCAATAACAGAAGTCAAGAGATTGTAACCTGATATGTTGAAGTAATGAGTAGACAAGTTTCCCATATCATTGTACACAATATGGATTCTTTTGACATAAGGCACTGGAATTGTCCTTGGAGGAATTGAAAATCCGCTAAAGTTTGCACCTTTTTCCCACAATGTCCTGCTTCTTAACCTCACTAGTGTGAGTTTCATTCCTGCTAAACTTGAAGGAACAGTAGCATTATATAAAGATCCAGTATGTTGATGAATCAAAGTATTGAAAGCATGTTCATGAAGAATAACATCTAATGATTTTGTAAGGCTGTTATTATTAGAACATTGAACAAGAACAAAGAGTTTCAAGAAGAGGAATAACAGAAGTATGTACAAGTTCTGCACAAAAATTGATCTCGGTTTCATTGGATTTGGGCAACTATTTGGTTTGCTTTACTTTTCAACGGTATGAAGGACTTTGAGCTTGGAAAATGGCTGAAATTGAGGAAGAAAGAAGGGTTGGAGGTGGAAAGTTTTTTTCTCTTTTGGCTAAAAGTAGGACTATAACCAAGGGTGTGATAATGAAGTGGGTGAAAATCAAGTTGGTCTGAATTCCAGTATAAACAAAAGTGGGGTCTGAAGAGGATAGAATATACGGAGACTTGATCATTATCAATAAAAAGAAAAAGGAGTAGGGTTATATGCTCAAAGTCATGCTTAAGTTGGTCCCATTAGCATAATAATAGGAATTCCACCTTTAGGGTGAAGCAATGATGACTTTGTCTGTTGATAAAAGAAACCATAGATATTCCATAGAATGCGGAAATTATCATTTATCACATGGACTTTTAGTGCATGTTCTTTTGTATATTTGCAGACAAATCTTTATAAGAAGTTGGAACAACTAGGATTTATATGGACAGTTTGATGAGTACTCAAGAAAGCCATGATCTAGGCTGTAACTTCCATTGCACAACCTGTGATGTGAAAACCAACATTTACTGTGTATGCTGGAAGTTCAAACACAGCAGACGGTTAAAGTTTGTAATGCATTGAAAATCTAGCAGAATTGGTATCCACAAGCCAAAATAGAATTTGAAGCTTTGAAGGAAAGTACTTAAATACAGATCCCAAAGCCACTGGAATCAGCATGATCAAAGTCACTAAAAGATCAAAATATGAAACTACTCAACAAGTTTGATTTTACTAATTTACAACAGTGCAACTATGGCAACAGGCAAACAACATTATAGCCCACAAAACTCTAGCTCATATGTGGAGCACTTTAAGTAAGAAAGTAAGATACCATTACAAGGTAAAAAATTCCCAGGACTACGGCTTTCTATACCCTGACTCTAAGCTCTGCGCGAAGATGGAGAATTCCATTGATGAAGAATAAACTATCTTCAGACAGAAACGGGGTCCAAGCTACACCAAACAGGTTCCTGTAGCCAACAGCCTTGCCACTAGTAAAGGTGTAGTCTCCCTTGTACTTGCTCACATATTCCTCACCTGGACTGATACGAGCTGCAAACTCATAATCAACTGCAAATGACACTGACCCCTTCTCTTGCATGCCCAGAAACAACCCGAAGCAATGGAATGCACTTTGATGATCCATGTTGCAATGAGCTGACAGGAAAAACCCCTGTCCACCCAAATGGAAAGCCTGTGAATAAACTCTACCAGCTGGAAAGAGGCTAGCACACTCGTCTCTTTTCAAATCTAGGTATATAACACACTGCTGATGAGGCGTTTCAAACTCAAGAGCTTTAATAGGTCTGTACTTGTATGCCCGCTCCACATAACGATGGTACAACGCATTCCCCGCCTCGGCAGCAATTGAGCGCTGCCGATACGGTGCTTCGGCCTTATAAAAAAGAGCCTCGAAAACAAGCTTTGAAGCAAGCTTGGGATCAAAGTCATTGCACGTCATGACTTTCTTCAGCTTCCTGCATGTCATGCATGGAAATCGAATGAGGTGAAGAAGATGTGAGCTCCATACTTCCCGTCGTTCCTCAAGTTTTAGGTAATGCATACGAGCCCACTTCAACACAAAGTCAAAGACAGCATCCTCTGAAGCGATTTGAAGATTATCACTGGACAAAACAGCCTCAATTCCCGAAAGAGGAAGACTCAATACATCTTCTTGGAACCTGAAGGATTTAAGGAAAAAGAATGCAAATGAAGATACTTTTTTTCTCAAATTCAACCAAACCATAGAGAACAATGTCTACATAGAGCTACTCACTTGGTTATGTCCTTGAAACGTTGAGCAAGAAACTGTTTTGCAGCATCTGTTAACGGCTGAACTTCATCAGCCACTAATATATTGAAAGGAAGATCCAAATAGAGCAATGCTGATTCAGTCGTCATGCGTAGATTCCGCAGTAAGTGGCTGCAGTATTTCATGCATGACGCAACCTCAAATTTGTCAGCAACCATCATCACATCAAGCACAGCAGTAGGTGTTGTAGCTGAAAAAGTATTACTATACATAAAATTCAAGAGATCCATGAGCGCAGCTTCTTCTGTTCAAAAAGTTGAGAAAGGAAAAAGTTGGTTCTTTTGTCAACTAACAACAGAAGAAAATATATGCAGATAATTTTTTCTTAAAACGAAGGGGAGACAAATAAAGAGGTGGGCAGGATATTTTGCACATAATTAAAACCATCAAGTGTATAGAGAATACTACTAAACTTGCAAACATTATACGCGATAATCCTTGTCAAATTGACTCTTCAGGAGTATCTCATATAAAATTCATGTCAAGGATCCCATAATAAGAAATTTAAAAAATATTGGATACATGTGCCGCGCTAAGGCTTTAAATACAGAAATTCCTAGACCCTAGTGTGGTGTTTACTTATCTAGTTGTTTGGACTTTGGCAACCCTAGGAAGATCTCAATTTTCATTCATTAGTAGTAGGTAATATGATTTCTATTGACGGTACATTGATAGTTGAAGAATATAAACAGAAAATGTATCTGGTTCGTACAAAATTCAAATTTCCTATTAGAGAAAATATAGTTATTCTAAGTTTTTAACCCTAACAATAGCCACTGAGGGCAGAAGCAGACGGTTCATCTATTGACAAACATTGCATTCTTTTAAACCCTGCCTTGAGAAGGAAATGTAGTTGAAATAAAGTACTTACCCGACGCATGGATTTGTATAGTTATGTTCCGTTGCTCCGACTCTTTCATACCATTTGAGAACAACTACAAAGAAAACAAATAGTTGTAAAAAAAACATAGAATGATTAATTAAGGCAAAAAGTATTACATTAAGGACTGCTCACCTTGTAAAAGAATCGACTCTTAGCCGCCAAAATGGGAGAACTGATATGTAAAGTTCTCACACGAAGGGGGTTTGAGGAGTCCATGTCCGTAGATGAATCGTCATTTTCAGACTCTTCATCATCGCCTATAAAATGCATCAAACTTATCTAAAAAACCTAGAAAAATAACCAATGACCACATAGAATAAAAATTAAGAATGCAATTATCATCAACGAGCATTTTGTCTTTCCAATTATGCATGCAGAGAATATACGTAGAAGATTGCGCAATTTCAGAATCTAACCTCAGATACTCTGATAATCAGGACTTTATGGAAAGAGCAAAAATCACTAATGACTGATATCCTTGAAATAGCAGGAAAAAACAGTCCATGATAGGGAAGTGAATAGGTACCGAAGAGATTTGTAGTCATCACTATGCCAGAAGGCGATTCTTCAAGCATTACTACAGCTTCTTCTTCCCGTTCGTCATCAGCAAGACCATCTTCCATTTCTAGAGCAGTACAATTTACTACCTGCTCATCACGTTGCACGACCACATCCGCATCTTACAAGTGAAAGAGATAAGAATACAGAAGAAAATAAATAGAAAACGTCAAGTAATTTGCAAAATTCCCAAATATACAACTAACAGAGAAAGTTTACAAGACGAAGCATATTTTGTTTTCAATAGGCCACAAACTTTTGAGAATGAATTTTTTCCATCAGCCACAAAATTAAGTCCACTGTGATTTCAAACAGCCAACAAACAATAGCAGCATCTAGAAACCATTGCATCTGCGACAAAACTTAACTGACAGACACACTTGTACTGGAAAAGGGACTGCAAGATCATAGTATATTAACAACAACAAAATCAATGCTCATCCATTCTAACCTTGATTTTATCAAAAAAGAAAATTCTAATTTGAAGAAGAAAATTGCAGTAGTTATATCTGTAAAGAAAATGCAACCACATCCCACGCAAGGGAAAAAGAGAACTAAATCCATAAAATGTCTTTCGCCATGGACAAATTTATGCACTAAAATTGGGGCACATAAACTCATGGTCTCTCCATTAAATTAGGTATTTTGTCTCTATATTTTCAAAAATTGGTATAATATTATATGTGGGCACGTGGCACCCATCCTACAAGAAGGTTAAATGATGCACTTGGTTGAATGTTGAGTTATTTACCTAGAGGACTAGGGATCAATTCTTCCTTTAAAACATCTTTCCTTCTTTACTTGGTAGTGCACTCATGTTCTACAAATCCTAGATTCGACTCTATCTTCCGCATAACAATTACTATTATAATTCAACTCTAAACTAGTCGAGTCTAGCTATATGAATTATCTACATCGCTTCCACTCCATTTGGATTCGTAAACTATCTTTTCCATCCATTAACCAAAAAGAAATTCCCACATGAAAAAACCGACTTTATATATATAAACCAGAAACCAAATGGAATAAAAGAAGTTAAACCCAATCTATAAGTGAAATAGGTGTTTCCCTAACAAAGAAGTGAAAAACAATCCATGTAATTTCATTTAATAGTTCGGCCATGTGATGAGGAGAGTGTGAGAGATTGGCTAGAAATGGATTTAGAAGAGGTAGAGATAGACCGAAGAAGTATTGGGGAGAGGTGATTTAGACAGGACATGGTGCAATTGTGGCTTACCGAAGACATGACCTTAGATAGGAAGGTGTAAAGGACACGAATCATTTTAGAAGGTTAGTCGGTAGGAGGCGTTCATGCTAGTAGGTAGGAGTGTATTGTCTTGGTCCTCTTACCAGTAGTCTTAGTGCTATGCTTGTAGTTTCTTGTTCTTTCATTTTGTTGGTATATGTTGTTTCGTATAGTTCGATTATAGTATTATTTTGTTGTAGTACTGTTTTGCTACTATCTATTGTTTTACTACCTATTGTCTCTTGTACTACCATTACGTCTTTTTCTAGTCTGTTTTTGTCGTGGGCCGAGGTCTACTGGAAACAACCTCTCTACCTCACCTCTCTAAGGTAGAAGTAAGGTTTGCGTACACTCCACCCACCTCAGACCTCACGTACACTCTACTCATCTCAAACCTCACGTACACTCTACCAACCTCAGACCTCACTCTACAGGAATACACATTACATTGAGTATGTTGTTGTTCTCTCTTATAACAGAAATTCTATATCATTCATGAAAACAATAAGGGGAAACAAGATGATATTTTTTGTAATGAATAATAACAGAAAACCAAAACTCTAAAGATTTTAAAATATCAAAACCACTAATCAAGCATTCAAAAAAAGATAAAAACAAACCCTAAATTAAAATTGAGAATAGCAAACCATTTCCTCTTCTGTTGATTTCTTCTCTCCTACGCTTCCGTTTCCGAGCCCAATCAACAACTAAACTCAAACCTTCCTCCTCTGTTTTTAGTTCCGGCAAGTCCGGTACGACCTCAATCATCAATACCCGATCAGAAAAGTTACTATCGTCGAAAGCAAACCCATAGTCCGATTGTGTACCCGACCCATTAGACCCACGCCCGGAACAGATATGGGTATCCATTATCTCCCCGGATATCAAACAATACAGTTTTTCACCCAGAATTGAATCAAGTAAGAGAAATTAACACAAACCCAAATGGAAAACTAACAAACATTTCTGAAACCCAAATCGAAAATTGAGAGATTACAGTGTGGATTTCTTCAAAGAATACTTTTTAAATTGGTTTGTTTTGCTGATTTTTGTTTTTTATGTTCAAATCAGTTACTACAAAGTAGTTGGAAAAATCAAAAATCAAAACTCAATAATCAAAATCTGTACTTCCAATTTCTGTTCTTTGGAGTAGGTATGTTGATGAACTCAGTAAATATCTTCGAAGGATGTGTATGGAATCTATGAAAAACAATATTTCCTTTTAATTTGTTTGTGTGATTTTTATTTGGTGGTAAAATTTCAAAAGGAGGTAAAAATACTTCATTTAGATAGGTATTTTTATATATGTCGCGTGAAAAATTAAAATTATTAAAATAAAATAAAAATGAAGAAGGTAATTTTTTTTTTTGAGAACTCAATATGAGTAAGGTAATAATTTTTTAAAAATCACACCATATAAGGGTCGTTTAGTTGGGAAATAAATTATTTCATAATTGTTATTTTGGAGTTCATTATCTTAAAATTATTATATTATTTTTAATATGGAATAAAAATAACACAACAATATCGCTTACTAATTATACATCTTACCAAACAAGCCATAAATGTCAAGACTATGTGGAGGAGTTATGATCATAAGTTAATAGTGTGTAACTAAAATATCATCTAATCAATGACTTGCTTATAACATGTTGTACTAATTAAGTTATTGATAAGGATATATATATATATTGCATTTTAACTTCCTTTTTTAAGATCAAGCAAAACTATATATAGGTTGTTTTATTTTAGTTTTGTCTGGACTTGATTTTCAAATATAAGAAGTTATGTTTGATCTCAAAAACATGTTATTATGTGATTAACTATCGAATTTTGATTAATATTTGATCGTTTATGTTACGTGATTGATTAGTGATTAATTAATCCTTCATCACTTATTTTAATCCTTGATTTATCAGATATATAAGCGGTCCAACTAATTATAACACCATTGAAAAAATGAGAAAAGCAACAAAGACATGTACATAACTTTAGTTTCAAAATACCATTTTCATTGTTTTTCTTTCTTAAATCAGGGGTGGCTCAAATAAGACGTACGGAAATTGAATAATTAATAATTGAGGTGTGATTTGATAGACATTTAATGATAGTTTCAATAGGAAAATCACACGCCTGATATATTAGGTATGAAACTAAAAAAAAAAAACCGAAATACTTTAAATGTGTTTTTGTCGCTACACTCATTTTTAAACATATCTATTTGATTGGTTTTATTCCCTATTTTTTTAAATAAAAACTTAGCTAACACGTTTTAGAAAAATAAATTTTAGAAAATTCATGGTTAATACTTCGTCTTATAGCAACTGATGATGAAGTTTAGTTTTAATTTCACTTAGAATATATAACATATTATCTGAATTATATCCATTTTTAAAAAGAAAAAGTTCTCTCAAAAAGGAAAACATTAGGTTTATTGTGTTCTACGAGTATAACTGAATATTGATTTTTTTTCGTTCATGTAATTAAAATCAAAAACATGGTTATAGGAATTCAAACTCGTGATACTATGACTTAAATTATAAGTGATCAACTACTCGACTATTTGCATAATTTAGACAAAAATTGAAACTAAACAAATGTTCTCATATAAAAAAGGCTATTTACATAAATACAGATATGGGCTTGGATTTTCCTTAAAGCCCAAGTAGCAATTTTTCATAACTAATCTCAACCTAAAAAGTATAAAAGCCCAACCTAAAGAAAATGACAAAGAAAATGGGCTGATTTATGCAAATGTCTTTTTTTAGGCAATCTTTTAGATTTTGTTCCTATTTTTTTTAGAAGTTGTGCAAATATAGTCACCAAAAAATTACCCTTATGGATAATGTTAGACTCGGGTCTAATGTCTGCTCATATAATGTTCAAGCATTACAGATAAAGTATCGTCTAACGTGCAATAACTTACATATTTTTAGGTCGTTGTCTAATATTTTCTTATACGATTTTTCATAATGCTCACAATAGATATACTAACTATGTTTGTCCCTCCTTGGTTGTCCCTGGATTCCATTATCGAGAAGTATATCCACGGCTTCTTGTACTAATTTCACGAAAATAACATGAAAAAAGATGGAACATACAATATTCTATATTACTCCTATTTACCAAAAATGTTCCTTTTTACCTATTTTTAAACTTATTAAAGAAGAATTTAGCATATCAAATCACATCATTAAAGTATGAACTCATATAGGGTAAAAATTATAATTATTATATTCCAAATTAGTACTAAACAATAAGAAAGAACCAAATTAAAAGAAGACAAAAGAAGAATAAGGTCATTCAAAAAGATTTGATGATGTTAATATGCACTTAGAATATATATTTTTCCCTCTTTTTCCTAATTAATAACCAAAAAAAGATTGCTAAATTTAGTTGGTTAATATTAGTACCTTTGGGTCATAATTAATTCATATTTATTCTTTTGTTAGTACAAATCCAACAATTTCTTATCATTATTATTGATTCCAATTTCCAATACAGTACCAAAGTGGAATGCTGTCTTCTCATGGAACACAACAATAAAAAAATGATAAAAAATTTGAAAATTAATATTTGCTTAATACTTTAATTATATTATTGCTAAATGCCAGACATGAAGAACATTATTATTAAAATTAATTATTATTATATACCATGGATCATGGAAGTTGGCAGCCTTAGCAAATATAATATATTGCAAATCTATGAATAGTATATTTATATACATGTTTTTCTATTTATGAAATATGCTGAGGAATTTAATAAATCATATAGCATTAGAATAATGAAATTCCTTATTCCTTTTCTTTTTGTTTCAAGAAGCTAAAATAAAATAAATTACACATGGTGTATAATATTTTTGAACCAAATTATAGTTTCAAGGGAAGAGATTAATGGTGCTTGTGGAAAAGTTTTGTTCTATTTTCAAACAAAAAGTTAGGAAATATTTTCTAAATGGAATTTCTTTTGAAAACTATTCAAACAACACTAGTATAAAAATGAGAGATGCTAGTTTTTTTGGATCATCATTTAAGTCATATTCATAGTGCGTATAATTTGTAAGTTTATCAATTTCGGAATAACTTTATATGATATTTAAAATCAGACTCGACACTACAAAACCTTCAAATAAAATATCTTGTGTCATATGTCTAAAATTCAGTCATTTTGCTTGAATTTCAATTGCATGTTAAGTTTCATATAATTATCGTAGTCTATGTATTTTGAAATAAGGTACCTCATAAAACTTTTCAAAAACATACAAGTCAAGTAAACTAGGGTATATAATCAAACTTAAGCAGATTGGATGGATCAATTTTGTCACCCCTAATTATAAACTTCTAATATACATTCTCTTACTTTTCAAACCCCTAGTGAAATTGGAGAATTTGAAAAGACTCTAGAAAAATCTATCAAAAAATAATAAAGAAAGATTTTAATTCTATGTTTAAAAATAATTTCAAATATTAAAGTCAAAAGAATAGGAAAAGACTCACGAAAACCATTTACATAAATTGCAATCGAGAGAATAACAAAAATACTTTTAGGTAAAAAAAAATAATCTCGATGTAAACTTTTATAACACGAATTTAAATTTAGTCGAATTTTAATCGCAGTAACCTAAAGAAACTAGGTTATTTCCATTTCCATGAAGTGTTAACTAATTGTCCAATTTTTCCAATTCCAATTGTTGTTAAGTTGTAACTAAAAATTTAAAATAGAAAAGCCAAGAGAATGACACAAAATGCAGAAAAAAGAAAAATAATGAGTTGATGAAATGAAAACTTAGAAGAAAAAAAAAGACAATGGCATGTGGGCAGTTGTGTAATTTGCTGGCAATTGAATTGATGGTTGGATTTAACAGGTTATAATAATGATGATGAAGAAGAAATAAAAAATAAATACAGTAAATATTTCAGAGAATATATAAAGTTGCAGAATTAAATTATTATTAATAAAATAAAAACTGGTAAAAACATCAGGTAAAATATCCGGTTGTAATTCAACAGATAAAGTACATTACATACTTCAGAAATATAGAAGAATCCATAAACTTATTTCTTCTTGATTTTTATTTAAAAAAAATTCTCACCTAGTGTTCGGAACCTATATTAGAGCTTCAAATAAATTTGGATCGCATATTGCAGGACCCATTTAGGAGTGACACTCCAACAAGATTTTTTCTAGGGAAAAGGGTCTATCAGAGACGAAGCGAGGATTAAGAGTTTGAGGTTCTAAATTTCGATAATAACCGTGAATCAACTTTATTAGGGGTTCACAAATTAATATACATAAATATTTAATTAATTTTCTAATACAAATATAGGGTCTACAGAAAAGCTGTTGGGTTCGTCCGAACCCATAAACCCTCACCTAGCTCCGCCTCTGTCTAATATACCCCTCAACTTTGTCATTTAGAGCTAAGATACACCTCGTTATGAAAGTGACATATATATACCCCTATTGTTAAATGACTCACATATATACAAAGGGCATATCAACTCCAAACGGCAAAGTTGAGAAATATATATTCAAAATTCGAATTCGAAATATCTCTCATTAAAAATGGAGCAGTCCACTAATATACCATAAAATTCAGCTTAGCATTTCTTCTTGATCTTTCTAGCTTTTGTTACATCTAGCCTGCAAAATTATTATTTTTTCACTGTTCATTTCAAGCCTGTCTTCTGTCAACAAACGTTTTGATAATTGGGTAGAGAGAATATGATCAGTAAAATAATTGAGAGAAAAATCTGACCTACAAACACATGTTACATGTGTTTACTTAGGCACACTCAAAGTTGAATGATGCATAAATAATAGATAAAATCAAATTTAATGATACATTTATCATTTATGTATAAGTAATTGATGATGAAATGGTAACTAACTACTATTACGTGTTAAAATTCATTAATAACTTAATATAAAATAATATTAACGATGTATATAACTTAAATAGTTATAAAATGGCTCATACAAAGCCAAATTATTTCCACTTTTTTTCCCTTCCAAATGGTGGGGGAAGGGAGGAAGATATGCTTTGGACTTCAAAATATTGTGGCCAACAGAGATATGTGGGTTCAGAATTCTGATATAATTTTTTAAATATATTTATAGCTCGAATAATTGTGCTTGACAGGAATATATGTGTACTTTATTAAAGTTCTTTTTTTATCATAGGGATATTGTGAGGTTATTTTGAGCGGTCGAAAATAGTTTTTTTATTCTAAGGTAGCTTAAGATAAAGAAGGTCGTTCAAGACTATATATATAAGAATTCATCTCGTCGGATCTCCCTTCGATGTGGAAGTCTACATCCATGTCCCCGCACGTTTAAACAGTGTCTGGTACTAAATGCTTGAACAATCTATTTGGGGGCGTAGTATTGGAAGCTCAACTCGAATAATATGTTTAAAGGAATTTGTCTAACTCAACCTCAAAAGTTAGCTCAAGAAAAAAGATCGCAAAGATAATAAAGAGTCCAATTAATTTCAAAAGAAGGTTAAATTAAAAGAGTGACCATGTAAATTAAAATAGCTAGCATTTTCTCCTCAAATTATTAAGAACTTCAATGATTGAATATTCCATTTATTTAATTCTATTTCAATAGTATCATTCTAAATAGTGTAAATTAAAATTCCCTACTGCACAAACTTTTGGAGGTATTTGTCTAGTGGCAAGGTGCATTATTTTGGGTGATCAATTATATGAAATGAACTACCACACATAAAAAAAATTAATGTTTCTATATTTATTGATCTGATTAATATAGATTTAGTTTGCATGAAATCTATATTATATATGTAATAATAAAAAGGTAGATTTCTAGTTATTAGAAGTTTCTCTATTCTTAGATCTCGAATTTGAAATTTCAATAATGTAATAAAAGAGTATATTAAAAGAAAATGTGTATTTTAATAAACAAATAAAAAAAATTGCATTCTAACACATGTAATCTTGATATTAATTAAAAATTATAAGATCAATTTATTGTTATCTATATAAAAGGAGTAAGCTAGACACACATAGAGACAAGAATGAACATAACAAAAAGGCTACTAAGAGTAATTGTCAAACTAGGATTATACTAATTGGCCCTAATCAAGGAAGAGCTAATTAGGGTCTATTATGGAATCTTTAGGGTTTTTCTGTACATGAAAAGTGGTTTGTCTTAGGTGCTTAATCTTTTTGCTAACTAAGGATTAATATATAATACTATATCTATCATTGTTATCAACAGAGTTGGTTAATTTAATCAGTAGTAGGCATATGAAAAAAGTTATCCTCGTCGGATCAGGAGATCAGAGTTGAAGTCGTAAAAATAACCTTTTACATAGAGAGGCAACGTATGTAAGAGTAATTAAGTTCAACCTTTTTATAATGGACAATGGAGCTTTAGATAAAGAATATTCATATTTGGATGTGAGAGTGGTGTTGATCGAAAGATCATCTCACATCGAATCGAGACAAGATCCTTAAATTTCTTATAAAATTTGGACAATCCTCCTCTCTAACTATGTGTCCGCTTTTGGTGTGTATACAGGATAACATAGTCAATGTCCTATTATTATTCGACCTAAATTTCCCATTAACAGATATAAAAGCTTAATTATTATATGCAGTTTATGTAGAATTTAAAGAAAAAAATTGAGGGAATTAGTGATAAATGGTTGACTAACACCTTCACATAAACAAATACTATTCCCAACATCAAATGATATAAGTGGTTGATTCATTGTCAGTGCATGCTCTCATTATATTTCATTTACTTGCCTATGCTCCATATTGATCAAATTTTTTTATAACAATATTATTTGTTCAGATATTGTTTGATTGCTATGATATCAAAATGTTATTATAGATAACATGAAAAAAAAAAATTAAATCGTTATAATGAAATATTAGTATAAATAATGATCGTTATAAAAAATTTAACAGTATATTTTAATGCATATATTTTCAATATTAAAATCATAAAAAGCAAAGCATATGCAAAGGAAGTGATGGGCTTTTCCATAATGCATAAAGATTGGAAGGAGTGTACAATACAAAGGCTAGCTAAGCAAGGCAACCAAGAAAAAATAATTTAAAAAATAAAATGAAGAATATGAATAACTTTGTTCCATATAATAATATATATAATAATAAAAAAAATACATTATCAATATTTTAATTAATTAGCCATCATATATTTGTCTTGTCATTGCCTTTTCCCTTGCTTATATAAATCCCATTTCTTCTTCTAATAAATCTCATGAGCTTAACACCTAGCTAGTACTCCACATTTCCTCTTTACCTCTTAGCATATATTTCTCTCATATCATCTACATAAAAAAAAGAAGTTAATATGCAAATGTCTTGTGTTATAGGGTTAAGTTTTTATAGTATTAAGTGGAACGAAGTGTATCTGATTGAGGCGTAATAATTATTGTTATCTGATTGGATATATATATATGAAGAGAGCTTTCTTCGGTCCACACATGGGGGGCGATAGGGTTCAATTTGCTGCCGACTCATTCATCCAAATGTTGAGGTCTTGATAGTCGAATGCCACCTCAACAGCTGAGTGAATGAAGCGGGAGTACAAGTTGAGTCTTGAGCTTCCTGTACTTGGACTGAAGGGAGCTCCCTCTTACCTTTTTTTCATATCGATTATTTTATTGAGTACCTAATATTTATTCGACAAATTAAACATATATAGTACTGGTCATGCATGGTTTAATTAACTTGCTAGGGTTAAATATACACTTGAAATTTTCTTGGTTAATTAATTAAGGTTTACACACTAATTAATATCTTTATCTTTTTTTTTTATTTGTAGCTTATATTTGCCCTGATCCTAATTTAACCTTGAGCTGTTTTTATGTGAAGCTTTATCTATTAAAGCTGGAGCGGAGCTACCATATTAGGTACGGGTTCGAATAAATCCAATAGTTTTTTGTTTAGACTTTATATTTGTATTATGAATATTTAATTATTAATTCAGTGATCAAAACGGAGTATGAATTCGGTGACAATTTCAGCACTCATAAATTTCAAATTCCGATGACTTTGAAGCTCAAGGGTGTTTAGGGTTTTTCTGAAGCTCTCCAATGGATATTTTATTATTATTATATTGCTGAGATATATATTACATGATGATGAAGCTCAAATACAATTTTTTTGTTTTTTTTGTTCTTGGTGTAACAAAACATTTCTATATTCTTAATTAAAGATCTCGAGTTTAAATTCTTCGAGTATGAAATCACTTTTATTAGAAAGTGTTTTATTCTGAGTGATATCGGACACGGATGGGAAACCAAAAAAATAAAGTTGTACAAATTTTCCTTTTATTGTCCGACCTTTTTTCTTGTCCTTTTTGTATACTTTCCTTTATATTGTTATGTTATGTTCGATTATTCTTTTCCATAATATACATTTGTGGAATTAGACGTGTTGTAAATTTCGTTTTTATTTCTATTTATTAGTTTTATATTTCATAAATGTTTATCAACTTTTTATTAATGTATATAATTGATATTGATAATCTTGACCAACTAATCATATTTCAAATCAAATAGGACTTCAACATTTTAATACTTTAATTGAAATATTATCATTTACTATAATTATTATTTCATCCAGATAAGTAGAAACATTTAAGAATTACTTAACAAGTTCTTATAATTTTAATTTTTTAATGGACATTTTTTTTAGCTGATATAATCGCAATACTTATCTAATGACACGATGCAAGGCTGAAATTAAATTGTAGATATGAGCTGGTTTTTAATTATTTTCTTCAGTACCTGACAAGTACCCCATATTATTTCTCCTTTCCTCAAAAAAGAATCTTTGAAAGATTGACATTTTTATTTTTATATATTTGTTTTAACTTGATTTAAATAAATTCTTGAACATTTTGTTATTTAGGATATGCATCACAAAACTCAAACAAAACTATGCTAAATAGGGCTTTGGTTCTACTTCCCCATAATTCAACAAAAAAATAATCTAAAAGTTTATAATTGAAGGATATGCACCATCTTTAACCAACACAAAGGGTGTATTTGGTATGGAGGAAAATACTTCGACGATAAATATTTATAAAAAGAATAGATTTGTATTTATATTTGATATGTAAGTAAGAAATACAATCTTAAAACATTTGTTTATAATCTTAACAAATACAATGGCCGATGGAAATGGTGGATAATCATGGAAGGGTACGTGAGACTGACACAATTAACCTGAAATCTACTTGTGAAACTTGTTTTTTCTATTTTCATTAAAAAAGTCATTTTCTTCTTTTTTTAAGGAGTTTATATTTAAAAAAAAAACTATTATCCAATTTTTTTTATCAATCGAATATAAAAAAATTATGAAAAATATTTTCCTCAATATCGAATACACCTAAAGTCTATTCAAAGGTAGTCTCTATACTAGTTAATTTATAATTTTCCTAGTTGGAATAAAAGTTTTCTCAATTCTTCTTCCATAAAAATAATTTATAATTTTTAAAATATTATTAAGATTCACATAATTTAATTTATGAACAAGCGAAAAGTATCACATAAACGAAAAAAATTCCTTAGATATGACTGGTGATTTGACATTGAAAACTAAATTTTGCTGGTTGGTTTCAAGACATGGAAGATTTTAAAGTTTGATTTACCTTTATATAATGGGGCCTATGTATTTTAACCCATTAAGAGAAAAAAAATTAGTGTGAATTGAACTTGATTAGTTCATTAATCACTACTGTCTTTTCAAGCATCATCTCTTATCTTGAACAGTATATAGTCAAGTGTTGCAAATCCATATAGTAATTGGTAATTAATTATAAACAAATTCAAGAAAAAAAAGTCAAAACTAGTAGTGGGCCTCAACTACCTAGCACCAAAAATGAATTTACAAATGGTGTTTTCTAGTCTCTTCTATTACATAATAATAAATAATTAATGTTAATGATCTTTTAGTAGGTGGTATAAGGGATAACAATATCGAAATAAAATAAGAGATTATTTTATTCAGCGTTTGATTCTGAGCATTAATTAATCCCAAGATATATTTTGTACTAAAATGATAAGATTAACTATATATACCATATAGAAAGTGATTAATTAAATTCAAGGGATATCTCGATTCATAACATATCCTTATATAATTCTTCATGATATAACCAAATAACCCTTAATAGTCTCCAACTCTCGATGTTAGCTACCGCACAGGGATAAACCTCGTCCTGTTTAGTATTTGAAAAACGTTCTTGTGGTAAGTAGTATTAGAGCCAAGATCATGGATTCGATTACCCAGAGCAACATGTTGCATGAGGCAGGTGTTGGGAGAGAGATTGTTTGATAACACCAACATCCTGCCTATGACAAGGCTCACGAGGACTCGAGAGGTTGGGGTGACCAGGTCGGAGTCATGATCGAATATGAAGCTGGCTTAATGGACTTTACTATCAGTCACAACGTTCGGCATAATGATAAGCGTACATCCTAAATAATAAACGATTGACTAAAATATCTCCTTTAAAGTTTGGAGTTGGTTGTTAAATTGCTATAGGAAGGGTAATTAAGACTACGTAATGGAACTTTTGGTCCACTAATGATGTATAATTACAAAATAAATTCAAGAATCATGCAACATAAAAATGCCCCTTTCAATAAGATATCATATAGATTTGTCTTCGACAAAGTTTCTAAAAAATCATATTTAGTCAACTCCACTAGCTAAGTTAAGATTTCATAATCTATGTCCAACTAAAGCAAGAGCATAATAGAGCAATTAATTAATACATATCGCAAGCAAAAACATGAGAGAGCATAATAATATTAAAATTATCTATCTGATTATAATAATAATGTTATTATGATTTATGAAATTGAACACAGAAAATGGTCCTATATTACGCGAAATATATCAAAATCATCATCGCTTTGAAAAATATTAGCTTCTAAGGCTAACAGAGGAACACGTGGCAAGCTAGAAATTAAAACCGTTTTAACACATAATAAGTGTTTTGATTGTTCCATGTTTTTTTACTGTTGTTGAGTAAGGCCCAAATAAGCCCATTTTATTAAAAACAAAATACTTAAAAATAACAAGTTGGACTATAAACTATAAAAGTGAAAAAGTTGAAATGTAGAGGGCTAATTTATGCAAATGTACCTATTTTAGGCCCCATTTCGATTTTAATTACCTTTTCCAACAAGGTTAAATTGGATTTAATATCTGCTCATTACAATATTCTTTAATATTTGCAGTAGCTTACACACACAAATTCTTACATTTTTATCATAAAATAAAGTTTTGACTGTATTCTAACATTTTTCTCATAAGACTTTTTGCTCAAAAAAAACAATTTGTTTTTTGAATTTCCTTTACCTTGGAGTAGCCAGACCGGAGTTGTTCAAGGCGAAAGAAGTTGGATCACAGCTTCTCAAACAAAATGAATTAGGGAAAAAAGAGCATTCGTAGCATTCATTCCTTTTCGTTGCTTGCCTCCGTTGATTAGACCTCTTGATCCTAGTCCTACTCCTTTTCCTTCAATCCTAGTGCTACGAGGGCATATTCCTTATACTTGAGCATTCAGTTCCCTTTCAACCGGTAAAAGCATTATAAAGAAATAAAAAGAGAGTTATTTACTAAATAGTTTAATTAAGGGAACCTTGTCTAATGAAACATGTATCACCTCTTATACAATATGCTCAAGAACTTCAAACTTGTGTGTACCTCGGCTATTTCATTTGCTACCTGCTACCTCCCAACATATGGTGGTGTCTGAACCAGCTTATGTCCACATCGACTATTCCAACATATGGTGGTGTTTGAACCAGCTTATGTCCACATCGACTATTCCAGTGGGTACGTGCTACCTCCCACCCATACAAGTACCAGAATTTGTTTGATTATGAAGTTGTACTTGACATATACCCTATGCACAGTTGTTGTAGACTTATATAAGAAAACACTATCAATTATATATGGGGACCCCCCCCCCCCCCACCACCACCACCACAGAATAAGAATCCTATGTAATTTAGAAGCAAGTTTCTCATGTAACATGATGTACTCAATGAAACATTAAAGGTACACAAATCAATCAAGTGGCCTAGACAAGAAGCATTCAACAAATAATTAAAGGCCCATTGTAGTACCTTTCTGAGAAATGTACATGATGTGCAGCTAATGTAACATTTATCATCTAAACAGAAAACCTCAAAAATCTGCAGAGGAACTCAAACATAGCACTGACGGATATTCTGTTGCGTTTGCACTTGCCATCTCGTCCATCGTTATAAAAGGATCCATTGGGACTCAGAAAACCAATATCTTGGATTCGTCTCGTTTTATGTTGTTGACTTGCCATACAATGACTATTTATGTAAAGCAAGAAGAGTAGTCCAAATACGTGTATCATCTCGTGGTTATTAGGAACGAATTAAAATATTCACATAGCACTGATCCTCGTGGCATGCAATAAAATGTTTCAAGCTACCAAAGCATTTGATTGTAGAACTAGAGGGAGATCTTGGTACCTTTCAATCGTGATCGTGAACGTTGACCCCTTGTTCTTGCTTCCATTAACTTGGCCTTCAAAGTGTTCTCCTTCAAATCTGGTGGCAATTTAGTTGATGACTCGGATATGTTCTCATGTGAGGGAAGCTTCTCCGTCCATTGCCTGACCGGACTAACTTGAGCCCTTCTAACAGAAGTACCATAAGAAGCTAACTCATAATCATTTTCAGGTGGAATGTTTCCACTTTCTGACAATAAATAATGGCTTCTAATTAATTCATCAATCATATAGTTTGAGTTAACTCCAGGAGTTCCATCAGCTTTGTTCTTTTTCCCAGAACTACCTTCTTCTGTTACTTCACATATCTCGAACTTGTTAGAAGTGCTTATTTCAACTTGGTTCTTTTCATTAGTTTCTCCCAGATCATTATCGTCAAACTCGTTCCTGCTTTCACTTGGTAATGCAGCCCGGTTCATCTGTTCTTCAAACTTCACCTGTAAATTGGACGTGCTGCTACTCTTTGACCTTTCGTGTAATGCAGGTTTCCTCAATATGTAATTAGGCCTCATTGTTTCTTCAGCACTCTTTTCCTTGGCACCATTCTCGCGAGATCTCAAGTCAGAAGCACTTGGTTTTTGCAGCTCAAAACAATGTGAGTCACTGCTAACAGAATCTTCATCATCGCCCTCATCTTGCGGAGCGCTGCCAGCAACATTAAGAGGGATGGAATCCAGAGAACCTCGTCGGTAGGTGGGATCCCCTAAGTTAACATTATTCCTGATACCGGTTTGTTTAGTTTTAATAAATGTCTCTATTTCAGACCTGAACTTTTCTATGATTGAGCTTTTATCACCTTGACCATATTGAGGTTCCATTTTTGTCTGCATCCGTTCATCAATCCATGCTTCGGAAATGTGCAGAATTAGTTGATCACTATTAGTCCTTTCAGTCCAATCCTTGTCAGATTTATGTCTTACAGAATGCAACTCCTGTTCATAATGTCTTATTCCCCAAGCAAACTCATCACAAAGGTCTTCTAGAAGTTGTCGAGACTTTTTCTCCTTGTCCCACTCTTTCGAAGCATTGGCAAGAGATGTTTTCACCTCATACAGCTCCCTAGCCAGTCTCCGATGCAAGCTCTCTGAGCGTTTTCTTAGCTTTCTTTCATCTTCCAGTTCATCTCTGACAGACTGAACCGCAGCACTAATTCGATCTTGCTCCTTACTTTTCCTTACCACTTTATCCTCTGTTATCTGCTTCATCAATTCATCTATTTCATGTCTATCCACTTGCTGATCTCGCACCAGCTCCTTGATCCGCACACGAGCATGATCTAGTTCTTTCTTTAATGCTTTCACGAGTGACATATTGGACGCATGCTGCTCTTCCAGGCCCCAGATTCTATTCAGTACTTTTAGAAGTTCTGTAGATGTTTTGAGGCTGTAGCTTGTCTCTCCAATCCTCCCTTTCAAGTCTATAGAACTAGACGGTGTAACTGCAGCATTGTAAGGTGCAATCTGAAAAAAATTATCACGTGAGTTATTGCAAAGATGTTTTTGCTCATTTTAGCTAACACCTTTTAACATATCCACTCTCCTGAAAATTGATCCTCACTAACTAGTTTACAGATATTGATTATATTGGTCTAACAATAACTAGGGTGAAAACAGATGTAGAAGATGAACTAAAGAGAAGACTGTGCATGTTGGTTTACAGATGGCTGATGACTGCAGTTACCAAGAGGATACTATATATGGAGCCAATGTTTTAAGTTACTAATCTCTTTCTGGAGCCAATGCTCTCAAGATGTTTGCGGTGAGAGAATCTTCGAAGATTGGAATGTTCTACTGCTGCAGGGAGTCAACTAAAGTCTTTGAGGATTCCCGATGCTAAAGAGTATAAAATCCTATCACCTAAATTACTTGGAGATTTTCATCAGCTCTAAATTCCTTACTGAAATGTTGTATTGAAATGACCTAGAGAGGAGTTTAATTAAGTATCACTCGTAAAGATGTCATCAATGCAGATTAGCACTCTCTTTACCTCCATTGAACTGCCATAGCTTGCAGGAGATACAGGTTGAATCGCATGATTAGTCCTTTCAATCGATCGATGATGTTGCATCAACGATGCAGCAACATGCCGCCTCAAACTACCCGCACTTCCTGGCTGGCAAAAAAATACACAAATGTTCATGGAGAATGCTGAGCATTAAAAATCATGAACAAACTCAGACAACACGATAACTAAACAAGTTTCCTAGTCCTCGCTGGAGACCTGTTAGAGGCATAACAACTTGTTGGTCCTTAAAAGCTTATTGCACTGAAATTCTCTAAGGAATCAAGGTTACAATTTATAGTGCAAAATAGGTATAGAGTCTATCTACTTGGTCGCGACTTCCGATCAACTCATTTTAGGGTTAACCTGTCGATCAACTCTAGGCTCACAAATCGTAAAGCTAGCGGTATCTCTTGCACGCTAAGATACTCGAATCATAGAACCAATTTCGGGAGTATTTGAGTAAATAAAGAATCTTAGGCAGATGAAGAATGGTAAAGGTTGGAGTCTTGTGGATCAAATTGAGATCAAATAAGAACAAAAAATAGCAGAGACAGAAACAGAAGGGGACAGCAAAAAACCAGTAACTCCAACAACATCAGTCACCTCAAAGGTCCCAACTTCAGCACAAAAATCAAGAAAATTTAATCAAAAGGATCCATTAAATGACACATGATTAGCTAAACTACCATGTTCTGTTACTATTAAACAAAAGGGTAATTGCCATTCAAGAGCTTATTAAGAAAAAGGAGAGAATTCTGATGAACTAGCAACTCCAACACATCAGTCAGCTCGAAAGTAACCTCAAAGATTCCAACTTAACCACAAACAATCAAGAAATTTAATCAAAAGGAACCTCCAAATGACACAAGATTAGCTAACTACCAAATTCTTCCACTATTAAACAAAAAGGTAATTGACATATAGCTCCTTTTTTTCATTTCAAAAGAAAAAAAGTAGAGAATTCAGATGAACCAGTAACTCCAACAACACCAGTCAGCTCAAAAGTAACCTCAAAGATTCCAACTTTACCACAAACAACGAGAAAATTTAACCACCAAATGACACAAAATTAGCTAAACTACCAAGCTCTGCCACTACTAAACAAAAGGGTAATTGCCACTCACAGAGCCATTAAAAATGGAGAGCATTCTAATGAACTAGCAACTCCAACAACATCAAGTTATCCAAAAACACTCTAAAATCACCTCAAAGATTCAAACTTTACCACAAACAATCAAGAAAATCTAGTCAAAAGGACACTACCAAGTTCTGCCACTACTAAACAAAAGGGTTTTGCCATTAACAGAGCTAGCTATACAAGAAAGATGAGAGAAATTACCAGGTCAGGTGAACTTGGTGAAGGATCAGGATGTTCAAGAACCCTACTATCCTCATAAAGGTGGTGTCTATGGTGGCGATAAGGCTGAAGACGGCGAATTCTTGAAGATGGAACATTATTACTATTAACATGATGCATTTCAGAAAAAGGTATCTTGTAGTGATGAAGCTCCCAAAGAATTGCAGCAAGTTTTCTAGCAGAAACACAAGAATTCTGAAAAGGGGTTTCTTTAATATGACTTTCTTGAACAACACAAACAACACTTTCTTGATGATTATGTTGGAGCCTCAAAAAGGGTATTACTGGTGTAGTGTGTCCCCCTCTTTTCCCTATTTTCTTCAACTTTTCCCCTAAATTTTCTTGCTTTTCTGCTGTCCCTTCTCC
>JAJOOF010003969.1:0-39959 GCA_029582545.1 Solanum lignicaule | reverse complement strand
TATAGAAATAGTGCGGAATTAAAACTTATTTAAAACCAAACTATCAAAAAATATCATTTATAAAGTAGCGGAATACTAAGTCTCACATGGACATCTTAGACAAACTTTAACAAGATAGGGTCACCGCCCTTTACAATCGAAGTATCGACAAAAGTCTTAAAACATAAAAAGTAGAAACATAAGGTCCTCGGCATATGAGGACATACCAAAAGAGGTCTTGAGAGAACTCTAATCCCAAGTTTCACTATGGAGAATCAAATCTAGTGCCAAACCCTACACTTCATAAGAGTAAAGAAATATGGATTAGCACAAAGAAATGCACTAAGTATGATGACCATGCAAAATCATGCTTTAAAAGGGACATTTTGTTGAAAGCCATGCTTTATGCCATTTTTGTAAAACTTCATGAACATTGATACAAGAGGCATAATATAAGTCACAACCAACATACAAAGTCACATAATTCACATTTGAACAAGATCACATATAACCCTTTACCTTTAACTTGAGCCTCCACCTCAAGTAACCCTCAAGCTATGCCTTGTGGAATGTATTGGTAGCGTCCCATACCACCACCTACACTAAGGCACCACCTTAAGGTTACCAAAAGTTAATTTACCATTAATCCTTTCCAGCTTTACACAATAAAGAATTTAAGAGACATAAACATCACATGAATCACATCATCACATTAAGACCAACATCTAAGAGAACTCTAAGTCATACTTGTGCAATGTGCAAGTAGCATCCCATACTACTACTCACACTAAGTACTCCTTTGAAGTCACCCTAGACAAGGCACATTCATAAACAATAGACATGACAAGGAAGTAACTCATAATACTATCCAAGTATAGCATGCATCTTTAAATTTAAGCATTTAAGCCAACATTCTTCATTAGGTTAATTTAGGACACATTCATGCATTTAGAGGAATTTCATACATTTAGTCATTAAGAATTAGAGACCTCACTATATCCCTTTCAAAGCCTACTCGTGCAATGTATAGATACCATCCCATACTACTACCTACACTTTGTAGTACCTATCAAGAAAGTAGAGAGCACATCTCACATGATGGGAATAAGCGTTTAACCGACATAGACCATGAGAGCTAGATCATAGAATCCAATGTACTATCTCACATCGTAAAGGTTGGTCTACTTGCCTAAGGTAAACCGGTTAACATTAGCTCGGATGGAATCCACTAGCTAATATCCTATGTGGGTACATAGTTATGGGATAGGAAGATGTTCATTGGAACTCTAACCTTACATGCGGAGAGTTTCCATCTAACTTTAACTACTCAGTGCTTAGCCTATATTCCCATAGATTATTTCATTCACATTATATTAGTGTATTGGGGAGGAATACCATAGGCCTATCGACCCATGATACATCATTACCAAGGAAGGAATGCTATAAGCCTATCGATCCATGGTACATTCAAGGATAGCTCTAGGGTCCATATGAAAAGAATGCTATAAGCCTATCGATTCATGGTCCCTCATTACATTCTTATATTCATGAAAGGAATGCCACTAGCCTATAGATTCAAGGTACATTGACTCATTAAGAGAGGAATGCTACTAGCCTATCGATTCTAGAGTCTTCATTACATTAGATCATTTATGAAAAGAATGCCTAAAGCCTATCAATTCATAGCCATCAAGTCAAAACACATTCATTACACATATATGAAAGGAATGCCATCGCCTATTGATTCATATTCATCAAGTCAAGACACATTCATTGTAAAAGAAAAGGATGCATAATGCCTACCAATTCTAGATTCAACATTCACATTATAGGAACCCTTCACATTCCATCATTTTCATTCATGAGTGTCAAATTGAGAAATAGCCTTTCAATACTAACACAAATACATTGAATACGAGATCATCATTCTATCATTGAATCTCATGTAAATCCTTCACATTATACAACATCATGATAATACTTCAATTCATCACACTATTACTTCAAGGCCATGATCACAATGTACATAGTAAGTAAACACCTCCACCTTTCAAGTGAATCAACAATTCAAGCACAATTCTATATTAACATGAAATTAGGTCAAACTTGCCCTTTCAAGGCTATGATCACAAATCCTCAATTCACTAAAAATTCACCATAATTAGACATAGATAATGATACAAATCAATCATCTAAATCAATCTACACATAAATACATCATCATTCATTCATAATCAACAAACCCACTTCATAAGGACAAATTTAGGAATTGAGAGAAATCATGGGTTCATAGAATTTTCCATCTTAAATCATCAATTAAACATCAATATAATCATAGTTTATCATTTGAAACTGTTTGATGCAAGAACCCATGATATTGAGTAAAACCAAGGGTTTTTCATGAAACTTGAAAACTTTGAAACTTCTTTGAAATTGACTCTAGGGTGAAAAATAACCTTAGATGAAGGATCACCATACCTTATTAGATGAATCCCCACGAAAATTTAAGAAGAAACACCTTGAAATACCCAACCCTAGCTTGATCTTGACCTTGATCTCCAATGCAGTGTCTAGAGAGAACTTTTTAGGAGAAAAGGGTTTTGATTTGAGAGATGAAATCTAAATGAGTGTTTTAATACTCTTAAAACACTTAAAATAACCGTCCGCATACTAATTGAGACTTGGGGTGAATTTACTAATTAACCCATAGCTAGCCAGTGTATTGACAACATTGCAGGTGACAATCGATGGTTCCCCATTCACGAACCGTGGATGGGTTGACGCCTCTTACTGGTGGTCCATCATTTGGATCAGAGGCTGGCCATTTGGGGCCCTTACCTACGGAGGCCATCCACGGGGCGTGGACCCCTTCCGTAGGTCACCCCATTTTGGGCAACCTCATGGTTTCCTTGGGGTCTAGACTTAGGGTCCTCCTCGAGGACCCTTAGGGTGGTCCTTGGGGAGTCATACCTTGACATTTAACCCCTAAAAACCTTAACCATGCCTCGGGACAACATTAAACAACTTCAAAACTCAAGACAAACACAAACGCACATTCGTTAGGCTCTAGTTTCAGTAGTTCATTTTTAGGGTTGTTACAACTTGATTAATGAAGTTAAGAAGATTCTTGTAGTACTGCAAGTGACTTGTACTAAGAGTTTTTAGTTAGCATCCAATCAACTCAAGGATGTTTCTCATATTTTCTTCACGCAGTGGAACGAAATCAAGGGTGAGAATGCAGTTCCTGTGACATGGGACTGTTTTACTGGAGCTTTTCTGGACAGGTTATTTCCGAGAGAGTTAAGGGAGGCTAAGGCCTAGGATTTTATGAACTTGAACCAGGGTTCAATGTTAGTCAAAGAATACGGGCATAAAAGTTCACCCATCTCTCCAGGTATGATCCATACATGGTTGTCGATTTGAGAGCACTCATTTTTAGAGTATCTGATACGGCGAAGACTGAGTGCAGGAATACTATGTTTTTATGGGATATGGATATCTCCAGATTATTAACCCAAGTTCAGCAGGTTGAGGGAGATAAGGTCAAGGAAATGGCTAAGGACAACAAGAAGGTTAGAATATGGAATTATGAATACTCTTAGGAAAGGTCGGGTGGTGGAAATTGCACACAGTTTTAGCAGAGGTCTACAACAGCAGAATCTTCATCACCTAGCTATCCATGCCCCAGGTTTCGATAGGATCAGAAAGGTAGGGCATGAGGCTCTAAGTCACAGGGGAGTGCTTCAAGTAATCAGACTTTTCCAATTTTCCCAAAGTGTTGTATGAACCATTCAGGTGAGTGTCTTACTAGTAGAGAGGGGTGTTTTAGGTGTGGCCAATCTGGTTATAGGTTAAAAAATTGCTCTTTTTCCAAGCAAGGACAAGGAGGTAACAGGGCTCAGCCTACTACTTTAGCAGCACCATCAGGTTTCCCCACTTAACAGGGAGCCTCGTCTAGTATAGGTGGTGGTGAGCACTAGAACAGGTTGTATGCTCTTCAGGCTTGCTAGGACCAGGAAGATTCTCCCGATGTAGTCACTGGTACGTTAAGAGTCTTCCATGTAAATGTTTATTTAATTTTAGATCGAGGGGCTACACTGTCTTTTATGATTCTCTAGGCAGCAGTAAACTTCGGTGTCTATCCAAAAAGTCTCTCAGAACCCTTCTCAATCTCTACTCCAGGTTGTGTCCCAGTTATAGCTAGATGAGTAAACAAAAACTTCTTTGTCACAAATTCCTAGAAAGTCACCTCAGTAGACACTGTAGAGTTAGAAATGGTTGATTTCGATATCATCCTTGCCATGGATTGGTTACATTCTTGTTATGCTTCAGTCGATTGTAGAACTAGGATCATTCGATTTCAGTTTCCAAATGAGCAAATCTTTAGAGTTGAAGGGTAGTAACTCAGTGCCTGTTGGGTGATTTATCTCTAACCTTAAGTCCAGGAAGACAATTTCTAAAGGGTATATCTATCATTTTATTCGGGTTAAGAAGTCAAACATCGAAACCCCAACTCTGGAGTCACTCCCACTCATAAATGAGTTTCAAGAAGTCTTTCTAGAAGATCTTCCTAGAGTCCCTCCCGAAAGGGAAATCTACTTTAGAATAGATTTCCCTCCAGATACCAAGCCTATTTTGATTCCTCTTTATAGAATGGCTCCAGTTAAGCATAAGGAATTGAAAGAAAAGTTGAAAGACCTCCTAGATAAAGGTTTCATTAGACCCACCATCTCTTCATGGGGTGCTCCAGTTTTGTTCGTGTGCAAGAAAGACGGTTCTCTCGAGATGTGCATTGACTATCGTCAATTGAAAAAAGTCACAATCAAGGATAAGTATCCCATCCCCAAGATTGATTAATTGTTCGACCAACTTCAAGGTTCTAGTTGCTTTTCTAAGATAGACCTCAGATCCACCTATAATCAGCTTAGAGTCAGATATAGTGACATGCCAAAAATAGCCTTAATGACTCGGTATGGCCACTATGAATTTGTAGTTATGTCTTTTGGACTTACAAATGTTTCATTAACTTTCATGGACTTAATGACTAGGGTGTTCAAAAAGTATTTGGGCTTGTTCGTCATTGTCTTTATTGATGATATCCTCATTTATTCTCCAAGTTAGAAAGAGCATGTGACACATTAGAGAGTTTATCTGTAAACTCTCAAAGATCGCTAACTATTAGCTAAGTTCAGCAAATTTGAATTCTAGTTACAGTCAATAGCTTTCCTTGGTCATATGCTATCCAACGAAGGGATCCGAGTAGATTATAATAAAATTAAGGCAGTAAAACACTGGCACAGACCCACCCCTCCAACTTATATTAGAAGTTTCTTGGGTTTGGCCCGTTATTACATGAGGTTTGTTGAAGAATTTTCATATATAGCTTCCCCATTGACCGAGTTAACTTAGAAAGAGTTCATGCTTTAGTGGTAAGATAATTATGGGAAAAACTTCTTAGAACTTAATACCAGGTTGACTTCATCTCCGATCTTGACACTACTAGAGGTTCAGACGGTTATGTGGTTTAATACGATGCATCAAGGGTCGACCTAGCTTATGAATTAATACAGCAAGGTAAGGTCATATCTTATGCTACTAGAAAGCTTAATATACATGAAAAGAAGTACCTGATTCATGACCTTGATCTTGTAACCATAGTTTTTACCCTAAAGATTTGGAGACATTACTTGTATGGTTTTCATGTTTATGTGTTTACAGATCATAAGAGTCTCTAGTATGTGTTCACGCAAAAATAGTTGATTTTTTGTCTGAGGAGATGGATTAAATTCCTCATAGACTATGACTTGAATGTGCTCTACCATTCGGGTAAGGCTAATGTAGTAGTTGATACCCTCAACAGACTAACCATGGGTAGTGTAGCACATGTTGAGGAACAAAAGAAAGAGTTAACCAAAGATGTTCACCGACTTGCTCGCTTAGGAGTTTGCCTTATAGACACGTCAGATGGTGCTGTGATACTTCTGAATGGACCAGAATCTTCATTAGTAGCAGAGGTTGAGGAAAAACAGGATAGCGATCCTATATTACATTAGTTGAAAGGTGCAGTTCATCAGCAAAACGATGAGGTTTTCTCTCAAGGGGGAGACGTTGTACTTCATTACCAGGGTCGCTTATTTGTTCCAAATGTGGGTGAGTTGAGGTAGTTGATCCTTAAATAAGCCCATAATTCCAGATATTCTATTCATCCGGGTTCCACTAAGAAGTACCGTGATCTACGGGAAGTATATTGGTGGAATGACATGAAGAGGGACACCACAGACTTTGTGGCTAAGTTTCCTAACTGTCAGCAGGTTAAAGTAGAACATGCGTAACTCAAGAAATTTGCATTCCCACGTGGAAGTGGGAAGTGATAAAAATAGACTCCATTAAGGGTTTACCTTGTACTTGCAGACAACATGACTTCATTTGGGTTATAGTGGACAGAGTTACTAATTCAACTCACTTCTTGGTTGTCAAGACTACAGATTCGGTGGATGACTACGCCAGAGACTACATTAATGAGATAGTCAGCTTGCATGGCTTTCCCTTGTATATCATCTCAGATAGAAATCCTCAATTTACATCCCATTTCTGGAAGTCATTTAAGAAATGTCTTGGCACTAAGGTAAATCTAAGTATATCATTTCATCAACTGACGGATGGCCAGGGATAGCGTACCTTTCAGACCTTAGATGACATTTTTAGAGCTTCTGTAATTAATTTCAAGGGGAGTTTTGATTATCACCTACCTCTCATAGAGTTCTCCTATAATAACAAGTTCAATTCAGTATTTAGATGGCCCTTATGAGGAACTACATGGGCGAATATCCAGGTCTCCGGTTTGTTGGTTCGAAGTGGGTGAAGCATCCATTGGGCAAAATTTAGTTCATAAGGCTATGTAGAAAGCTTAACTCATCAGACATAGACTAAAAACAACTCAGATTTATCAAAAGTCCTGCAGATATGAGGAGAAGAGACTTAGAGTTTGAAATCGATTATTGGGTTTTACTCAAAGTGTCACGCATGAAAGGGGTGATGAGATTTCGCATGAAAGGTAAGCTTAGTCCTAGGTATATAGGTCCTTACAGAATCCTGAAAAGGGTTGGTAATCTGGCTTATGAGTTAGAGTTTCCAACAGAACTAGCAGCAGTTCATCAAGTTTTTCACTTTTCCTTGTTGAAAAAATGTGGGGGTGATCCGGCACCGATAGTACCATTAGAGAGTGTGGCTATGAAAGATAGTCTCACTTATGAAAAGGTGCCAGTTGAGATTCTTGACCTTTAGGTTTGTAGGTTGAGAAATAAGGAATCCGCTTCAGTAAAGGTTTTGCAGAGGATTCAGTCCATAGAGGGAGCCACTTGGGAAGCAGAAGCAACCCCGATGGCCAAGTATCCTCACCTCTTTCCTTCTGATTAAGTTTCAGCTTGACGTAATAGTTTATTTCCAGTCTCACAGTTTACTCTTGTGTAACTCAATATCAGTATCTTGTTCCCTCATGTATCCTTATATATCAGCATATTTGCATGTTAATGAAACTCAGTTCAGTTAGATATCAATTTCTAGTATTAAGTTGGTAGGGATTTCAGCTATTTCCTACAAACATAACTTGTTTAGACTTCACTCGATTAAGAATGACCCAAGGGGGAGATATTGTAAAACCTAAAAAATGAGAACTACAAATTAACAAGAGAGAAGGGCAAATGATGGAAGGGTCCACGGGCCATGAAGAGGACCACGATCTATCACCCTTCTCATGGTTGTGCACCCAACAAAAGGTGAAAGACAACAAATCACTAAACGGTCCGTGGAGCTCCACACGAGTCGTGAAGTGGTCTATGAAGGGGACACAGAACCACCATGGCTACTGTTAAGGACCATGGACCACCAGACGGTCTGTGGAGCTTCACATGAGCTATGAAGTGGCTTGTGAAAGAGGCTTGACAAACTTTGAGGTTTGGGTCAACTTCAAAAAATCATATCCTTATGCCCAAAATGATTTAGGTGGCAAACGACCTATCAAATTAAAGGTCTTAGAGTCCTCTTTCCAACGCCACCAAGTTTTCCTAATTCTGAACCTGCAAAAAGTTATGCTCAATTTAGTAGCCCTTATGGGTAGAGCATCTTCACGACCCTTTTGAACGGTCGTGGTGCTTTAGACGGCCCGTGAATCCGGTCTTGAAGCCACTTCGGCAATATTTAAGTCAGGGCCACATTGGTCTTTTCACCTATGCATAAGGAACTTTAACTACATCGTTTGATGCCTAAAGTAAGTCGGTTTACTCAGTCTAAGCATATTAATCTAGTCAGATAATACCCAGAACCACCATTCTCCGAAAATCAGCCAACTTAGAGTAAAAAGAAGAGGAAAAGTCAACCGCTTCTTCCAAGAACATGTAGGAGTGCTCTTCGAAGTTCAGCCCCAAAATCCAAAGGATTTCCCCGTAGACTTCGTCACTAGGTATGTGGGATTTCACTAGTGGGTTCCTTTCACCCATTAGGTCCCTAGAGTTCAGTCACTTCTTTTGATTCTACAGAGCTTGTTTAGACCTAGAGTTTCTAAAATCTTGGAGATTCATTGTGTTTTAGCTGGTATAGTTTCCATAATCTAAATAGCATGTCCTCTTGGAAATTTTGCATAGTTCCATGTATAGAATTTAGAACCCTAGCTTACCTAATTCATCAGTACTTATGAATTATACTTGCTTGGCAAATCAGATAGATATCATGCTCCAAAATTTGAATGCCATACCTTTCAGTATATTTATGTGCATTCCGAGATAACATGTTAGTATTTTGGGCTACTCACTACTTCAGTGCATTTTAGCTTTTCATTTAATTTTGAGTAGGCTTAGCACCGAGTTGGACTATGGTTTAGCATACCATATGAGTCCCAGAATTACGTGCCAATGTAGGATCAAAAGTCCCCTTTGTTGGGTACCAGTTTTAGTGATCACGCCACAGTCATGCCTCTATACTCTTGGCAAGGTATATAAGGTCCTCTCGATGGGGCTTATACATCAGACTCCATGTTTAGCTCATGTGGTTTATGTCGGTTAATAGTAGCTCCCACTGTCATACTGTCATTGCACTGACCAAGTTATCAAGATTCAATTCACTATTTAGTTCAGCATAATAGCTACCTGATTTGTACTAGTCATTGCATTTAGCTTACCTTTTCAGTTACACTTTAGTATAGTTTATTTTCACGCTCATAATTATATTACTTAATTATATCATTGTTAAGCTTAGTATCTATATCTTGCATGCTAAACACATTCAATGTTTTGAGGCATACTTTGGGCTACATCATTTAATGATGTAGGTTCAGGCACTCTGCATCCAACTCACACTTAGTTCAATTATCAGCCTATACTCAACAACTTCAGTGGTGAGTCCTCATAATTTGAGGATGTTTCTTTATGCCTTGTTTAGTTAGTTTATTTTCAGTATTATTAGAGTTAGCTGGGGACTTGTCCTACTAGCTCATCAGTAGTAGAGGCTTTCTGACATACAGTCAATATTTAGTTGTTTGTTGTTGTTTCCCCTTGAAATGTTTGAATTTATTCTCATTTGGAGTCCTTAGTTTTGACTCAAATATTAGTCATGATTTGGCTTATCTTTGTTATCAATTTAGTATGCTTGTGATATGCTAGACTCATGGTTAGCTTGGGGTCAGTGATGATCGTAGGTCTTGTGTTACGTCTAGGGGGTAGCCTCGAGGCGTGACACATTTTGACTCAATCTTTGCGTCCATCTCAAATTATGGCGATTTTGGTGTCTAAGAATTTATGTTGGTATTGTGATCAATAATTTTCCATCGTGGTCATTATCGATTATGATTTGAAGAGGAGTGATGTAGTGCGACGGTTTAAGAGCGCCTATGATCAGCTTCGAGGTAGGCAACAATCTACTTATTCTTAGATTGAGCTTTCTTAGTTAATATTTAGCATTTATTACATGTGATTGGGGATTTTGTGAGGCGGATTAGAATTAACTTCTTAATCATTAATCGTTGATCTTCGTTGGAGCCTTGGGCTAGTTTCGAATGGGGAAATCTTTAATTTAGGTCGAAGATTCATCGCTCTTACAGGTCTAGGGCTGCTAATCTCTTGGGGATTATTGTTTCAAGATTTATAGTACTATGTGTGATTAATTCATTTGAATGAGCTTTTGGTTGATCCCTTATTTGATGGTTTCATGTTTGTGAGTATTTTCTCCATGTTGGTTCCTTGCTTTAAAGCAGGAACCGTGAGGGTGCATGGAAAATTTGAGGATTCACTTTGTTTAGGTTGGGTATTATGATGAGGTCCTTATCCTTTTTTTTAGTGCTGGCCCTTTTGGTGTTTAATGTTGCCGTAGGATAAAAGTAGTTGTGCTTATACCCTCTTATTGGTGGTACCTTTGGGTGGAGGAAGTTATGTTTATGTGGTCTTCGATTTTCGATTCTTATGATCCATTTCAATGCTTAGCTAGAGTTGTTTCCTTCTGTTTTTATGTCAGTTGAGTTGGTTGAAGTGTTTAGGCCCGAGGCCTTGGTCGAGACCAACTGGATTTCAGGTTAGTGTCCGTACTCTAAGAGTGATTTGGTTGCTATTTTGTCTTATTCTTCATTGTGAGTGTGTTGTTTGGATGCTGGTGATGGAATGCATTGCATTGGTCCTCTCATGCTGGTGACTTATAGTACGACCTGGGGTATGCATTGGTTCTTAGCATTCTTTTGAGAAAATATGTCTTTTTGCCCGATTTACTTTTTCAACTAATCTTTTATGGGGCTCGTACTACCTTTACTATGTTTCAAATGTACTTGAGGTTTGGAGGTATCCGGGATGCGCTCATTTTGAATAATTTCGAGGCATCTGGGATGCGTTCATTTTCACCTTATCGGTCGAGTAGTTACCAAGCCTTTCTGTACTATTATGGTTATGTTGTTTATCTCCAGTGACATTGACGGAGCAGAAAGTCCTGGATCGAGACCACGTAGGTATATATTGCCACTTACGAGTCCCACATGGATTCCTCTGTCCGTGTGATACATTTAATAGGAAGAGGGAGGTTCCCATGGGTCCTACCTCGATGTCTAGGATCGAAGGGTAGGTGTATATATCTTGTCACTATTGGTATTACTAATTTGTATTGCATAACGCACATTCATCATACATTGCCTATCACAAACCTAATTGATTGTTGTTTGTACCTTTTGGTAATATGTGGCCCATACAAATTTAGTTTGTTGTTGTGTACCTTACTGGGAACATAGGGTCTCGCAAGGTTATTGTTTGACTTTATGTATTTTGTGGTAGTACGGAGGGTTATCCTTTGTGTGAATATATGTACTTCCCTTGTTCCTCTTCGTTTTGTACTTTCTTTTGCAGGTGTTGTCTTGACTCAGTCTTTGTGGTTTTTATGTGTAGTTTTCCTTTATTCCTATTAATGTACCTTTGGCTAGTTGTTCCCCGTAGTAGAGATTTTTCGTGTTTAGGTTGATGGTCTAGCACATCAAGGTTCGTCCCTTATTTCCTTTATTGTTTTCTTTACTCTTTGTTCCTCTCTTTAGTTTCCTCTTTTGTAATATTCTTGTTGTTCATTTACTTATATGTGATATATGTTCCGTTCTTACTTGTTGCTTATGCTTTCTTTATCTTTGGAGCTCAGTCGGCCTATACCTACTGAGTGCAACATGTTGGTTCTCATACTACACTTTTTCACCCAACAGATCGTAGTACGAGTTATCACCGTTGATTTGGTTTCGTGTGGAGAATCTGCGTTCAAAGATATTTGCGTTTAAGTCGCATCTTTTTAGAGGTCAAGGATGTGCATCCTATATATTCAACGTTCAAGTCGGTGGAAACTTTCATTGAAAAATATTTGCATTTAAGTCGCATCTATTCGTAGGTGAAGGATGTGCACCTTATCTATTCAACATTCAAGTCGGTGAAAACTTGCGTTGAAATAAATTTGCCTTAAACTAGCATCTATTCAAAGGTATCGATAGGCACCCTATCTATTCAATGCTCAAGTCAGTGCAAACTTGCGTTGAAAGATATTTGCAATTAGGTCTCATTTATTTAGAGGTGAATTTCTAGTCGGTGGAAACTTGCGTTGAAAGATATTTGCATTTCAATCGCATCTATTCGGAAGTGAATGATGTGCACCCTATATGAATACAATCAAGTCGGTGGACATTTTCATTGAAAGATATTTACATTTAAGTCGCATCTATTCGACGGTGAAGGATGTGCAACCTATCTATTCAACGTTCAAGTCGGTGGAAACTTGCGTAGAAAGATATTTAAATTTAAATCGCATCTATTCGGACGTGAATTTCAAGTCGGTGGAAACTCGGGCCGAAAGATATATGCATTTCAGTTGCATCAATTTGGAGGTGAAGGAAGTGCACCCTATCTATTCAACGTTCAAGTCGGTGGAAACTTGAGGTGAAAGATATTTGCATTTAAGTCGCATCTATTAGGAGGTGAATTTCAAGTCAGTGGAAACTTGTGTTGAAAGATACTTGCATTTCAGTGGCATCAATTTAGGGGTGAAGGATGTGTGCACCCTATCTATTCAACGTTCAAGTCAGTGGAAAATTGCGTTAAACTAAATTTGCATTAAAGTAGCATCTATTCAAAGGTAACGGATGGGAACCCTATCTATTCAATACGCAAGTCAGTGCAAACTTGCTTAGAAGGATGTGCACTCCATCTATTCAACGTTCAAGTCGGTGGAAACTTGCGGAGAAATATATTTACATTTAAGTCACACTTATTCGATTGTGAAAGATGTGCACCCTATCTATTCAACATTCAAATCGGTGGAAACCTGTGTTGAAAATATTTGCATTAAAGTAGCATCTATTCAAAGGTGACGGATGGGCAACCTATCTATTCAATGCTCAAGTCAGTGCAAACTTGCTTAGAAGGATGTGCACTCTATCTATTCAACGTTCAAGTCGGTGGAAACTTGCGGAGAAATATATTTACATTTAAGTCACACTTATTCGAAGGTGGGATGGGCACCCTATCTATTCAATGTTCAAGTCGGTGGAAATTTACGGTGAAAGATATTTGAATTTAAGTCGCATCTATTCGGAGGTGAATTTCAAGTCGGTGGAAACTTGCGTTGAAAGATATTTGCATTTCAATCGCGTCAATTCGGATATGAAAGATGTACACCCTATCTATTCAATGTTCAAGTCAGTGGAAACATGCGTTGAAAGATATTTGCATTTCAGTCGCATCTATTCGGATGTGAAGGATGTGCACCCTATCTATTCAACGTTCAAGTCGGTGGAAACTTGCGTTAAAGGATAATTGCATTTTAGTCTCATCTATTCTGAGGTGAAAGATGTGCACCTTATCTATTCAACGTTCAAGTCGGTGGAAACTCGCGGGGAAAGATATTTACATTTAAGTCACATCTATTCGATGGTGAAGGATGTTCACCCTATCTATTTAACGTTCAATTCGGTTGAAACTTGGGTTGAAAGATAATTGCATTTAAATCGCATCTATTCGGTGGTGAAGGATGTGCACCCTATCTATTCAACAGTCAAGTAGGTGGAAACTTGCGTTGAAAGATATTTGAATTTAAGTAACATCTATTTGGAGGTGAAGGATGTGCACGCTATCTATTCAACGTTCAAGTGGGTGGAAACTAGCATTGAAAGATATTTACATTTAAGTCTTATCTATTGGAAGGAGAAGAATGTGCACCCTATCAATTAAACGTTCAACTCGGTGCAAACTTGCGTTGAAAGATATTTGCATTTAAATAACATCTATTCGGAGGTGAAGGACGTGCACCTTATTTATTCAATGTTCAAGTCGAAGGAAACCTGCATTGAAAGGTTTTTACATTTAAGTCGCATATCTATTCAGAGGTGAACGATGTACGGATCTATTCAACGTTCAAGTTGGTGGAAAGCTGCGTTCAAAGATATTTGCGTTTAAGTCGCATCTTTTTAGAGGTCAAGGATGTGCATCCTATCTAATCAACGTTCAAGTGGGTGGAAACTAGCATTGAAAGATATTTACATTTAATTCGCTTTTATTCGAATGTGAAGGATTTGCACCCTATCTATTCAACATTAAAGTCGATGGAAACTTTCATTGAAAGATATTTGCATTTAAGTGGGATCTATTCGTAGGTGAAGGATGTGCACCCTATCTATTCAACGTTCAAGTCGGTGGAAACTTGCGGTGAAAGATATTTGAATTTATGTCACATCTATTCGTAGGTGAAGGATGTGCAACCTATCTATTTAATGTTCAAGTCGGTAGAAACTTGTGTTGAAAGATATTTTCATTTAATTCGCTTTTATTGAAAGATATTTTCATTTAATTCGCTTTTATTGAAAGATATTTTCATTTAATTCGCTTTTATTCGAATGTGAAGGATGTACACCTTATCTATTCAATGTTTAAGTCGAAGGAAACCTGCATTGAAAGGTATTTACGTTTAAGTCGCATCTATTCAGAGGTGAAGGATGTGCACCCTATCTATTCAACGCTCCAGTTGGTGGAAACCTGCGTTCAAAGATATTTGCGTTTAAGTCGCATCTTTTTAGAGGTCAAGGATGTGCATCCTATCTATTAAGCGTTCAAGTGGGTGAAAACTAGCATTGAAAGATATTTACATTTAATTCGCTTTTATTCGAATGTGAAGGATGTGCACCCTATCTATTCAACATTAAAGTCGGTGGAAACTTTCATTGAAAGATATTTTCATTTAAGTGGGATCTATTCATAGGTGAAGGATGTGCACCATATCTATTCAACGTTCAAGTCGGTGGAAACTTGCGGTGAAAGATATTTGAATTTAAGTCACATCTATTCGTAGGTGAAGGATGTGCAACCTATCTATTTAATGTTCAAGTCGGTGGAAACTTCCGTTGAAATTTTTTTTGCATTTAAGTCGCATCTATTCGGAGGTGAAGGATGGGCACCCTATCTGTTAAACAATCAAGTCGGTGGATGCTTGCATTGAAAGATATTTACATTTAATTTGCATCAATTCGGAGGTGAAGGATGTGCACCCTATCTATTCAACTTTCAAGTCGGTGGAAACTTGCGTTGAAAGATATTTGCATTTAAATAGCATCTATTCAGAGGTTAAGGATGTGCACCTTATCTATTCAACGTTCAAGTCGAAGGAAACCTGCGTTGAAAGGTAATTTACGTTTAAGTCGCATCTATTCAGAGGTGAAGGATGTGCACCCTATCTATTCAACGTTCAAGTCGGTGGAAACTAGCATTGAATGATATTTACATTTAAGTCGTGTCTATTCGAAGGTGAAGGATGTGCACCCTATCAATTAAACGTTCAACTCGGTGCAAACTTGCGTTGAAAGATATTTTCATTTAAGTCGCATCTAATCTGAGGTGAAAGATGTGCACCGTATCTATTCAACGTTTAAGTCCGTGAAAACTTGCGGTGAAAGAGATTTGAATTTAAGTCGCATACATTCGGAGGTGAACTTCAAGTCGGTGGAAACTTGCGTTGAAAGATATTTGCATTTAGGTTGCATTAATTCGGAGATGAAGAATGTGCACCCTATATATTCAACGTTCAAGTCGGTGGAAACTTTCTTTGAAAGATATTTGCATTTAAATAGTATCTATTCGGAGGTGAAGGATGTGCACCTTATCTATTCAACGTTCAAGTCGAAGGAAACCTACATTGAAAGGTATTTACATTTAAGTCGCATATCTATTCAGAGGTGAAGGATGTGCACCCTATCTATTCAATGTTCAAGTTGGTGGAAACCTGCGTTCAAAGATATTTGCATTTAAGTCGCATCTTTTTAGAGGTCAAGGATGTGCATCCTATCTATTCAGCGTTCAAGTGGGTGGAAACTAGCATTGAAACATATTTACATTTAATTCGCTTTTATTCGAATGTGAAGGATGTGCACCCTATCTATTCAACATTAAAGTCGGTGGAAACTTTCATTGAAAGATATTTGCATTTAAGTGGGATCTATTCATAGGTGAAGGATGTGCACCCTATCTATTCAATGTTCAAGTCGGTGGAAACTTGCGGTGAAAGATATTTGAATTTAAGTTACATCTATTCGTAGGTGTAGGATGTGCAACCTATCTATTTAATGTTCAAGTCGGTGGAAGCTTCCGTTGAATTTTTTTTGCATTTAAGTCGCATCTATTCGGATTTGAAGGATGTGCACCCTATCTATTAAATGTTCAAGTAAGTGGAAACTTGCGTAGAAATATATTCGCATTAAAGTAGCATCTATTTCAAGGTGACGAATGGGCACCCTATCTATTCAATGCTCAAGTCAGTGCAAACTTGCTTAAAAGGATGTGCACTCTATCTATTCAACGTTCAAGTCAGTGGAAATTTGCGGAGAAAGATATTTACATTTAAGTCACATTTATTCGAGGGTGAAGGATGTTCACCCTATCTATTCAACGTTCAAGTCGGTGGAAACATGCGTCAAAGGATAATTGCATTTTAGTCTCATCTATTCTGAGCTGGAAGATGTGCACCCTATCTATTCAATGTTTAAGTCGGTGAAAACTTTTGTTGAAAGATAATTGCATTTAAGTCGCATCTATTCGGAGGTGAAGGATGTGCATCCAATCTATTAAATGTTCAAGTGGGTGGAACCTTTCATTGAAAGAAATTTATATTTAAGTAGCATCTATTCGAAGGTGAAGGATGTGCACCCTATCTAGTCAATATTCAAGTGGATGGACACTTGCATTGAAAGGTATTTACATTTAAGTCGCATCTATTAGGAGGTGAAGGATGTGCACCCGATCAATTCATAGTTCAAGTCGGTGGAAGCTTGCATTGAAAGATATTTACATTTAAGTCGCATATATTCGGAGATGAAGGATGTGCAACCTATCTATTCAACGTTCAAGTAGGTGAAAACTTGCGTTGAAAGATATTTGCATTTAAGTCACATCTATTTGGAGATGAAGGTTGTGCACCCTATCTATTCAACGTTCAAGTGGGTGGAAACTAGCAATGAAAGATATTTACATTTAAGTCGCACCTATTCGAAGGAGAAATATGTGCACCCTATCTATGAAACGTTCAACTCGGTGCAAACTTGCGTTGAAAGATATTTTCATTTAATTCCAATCTATTTGTAGGTGAAAGATGTGCTCCCTAACTATTCAACGTTCAAGTCGGTGGAAACTTGCATTGAAATATATTTGAATTAAAGTAGCATCTAATTGAAGGTCACAGATGGGCATCCTATCTGTTCAATGCTCAAGTCAGTGCAAACTTTCTTAGAAGGATGTGCACTCTATCTATTCAACGTTCAAGTCGGTGGAAACTGGCGGAGAAAGATATTTATATTTAAGTCACATTTATTCAAAGGGTGAAGGATGTGCACCCTATCTATTCAACTTTCAAGTCGGTGGAAACTTGCGTTAAAGGATAAATGCAATTTAGTCACATCTATTCTGAGGTGAAAGATGTGCACCCTATCTTTTCAATATTCAAGTCGCTAGAAATTTGTGTTGAAAGATAATTGCATTTAAGTCGCATCTATTCGGAGGTGAAGGATGTGCACCCTATCTATTCAACGTTTGAGTGGGTGGAAACTTTCATTGAAAGAAATTTACATTTAAGTAGCATCTATTCGAAGGTGAATGATGTGCACCCTATCTATTCAACGTTCAAGTGGATGGACACTTGCATTGAAAGGTATTTACATTTAAGTGTCATATATTCGGAGGTGAAGGATGTGGACCCTATCTATTCATAGTTCAAGTCGCTGGAAACTTGCGTTGAAAGATATTTTCATTTAAGTCGCATCTATTCGGAGGTGAAGGATGTGCACCCTATCTGTTCAATGATCAAGTCGGTGGATGCTTGCATTGAAAGATATTTACATTTAATTTGCATCAATTCGGAGGTGAAGGATGTGCACCTAATCTATTCAACGTTCAAGTCGGTGGAAACTTGCGTTGAAAGATATTTGCATTTAAATAGCATCTATTTGGAGGTAAAGGATGTGCACCTTATCTATTCAACGTTCAAGTCAAAGGAAACCTGCATTGAAAGGTATTTACGTTTAAGTCGCATCTATTCAGAGGTGAAGGATGTGCACCCACTCTATTCAACGTTCAAGTTGATGGAAACCTGCGTTCAAAGATATTTGCGTTTAAGTCGCATCTTTTTAGAGGTCAAGAATGTGCATCCTCTCTTTTCAATGTTCAAGTGGGTGGAAACTAACATTGAAAGATATTTACATTTAAGTCACATCTATTCGAAGGTGAAGGATATGCACCCTATCTATTTAACGTTCAAGTCGTTGAAAACTTTTATTGAAAGATATTTGCATTTAAGTCGCATCTATTCGTAGGTGAAGGATGTGCACCTTATCTATTCAACGTTCAAGTGGGTGGAAACTAGCATTGCATGATATTTACATTTAAGTGGTATCTATTCGAAGGTGAAGGATGTGCACCCTATCAAATAAACGTTCAACTAGGTGCAAACTTACGTTGAAAGATATTTTCATTTAAGTCGCATCTAATCTGAGGTGAAGGATGTGCACCGTATCTATTCAACGTTCAAGTCGGTGAAAACTTGCAGTGAAAGATATTTGAATTTAAGTCGCATATATTCGTAGGTGAATTTCAAGTCGGTGAAAACTTGTGTTGAAAGATATTTGCATTTCAGTTGCATTAATTCGGAGATAAAGAATATGCTCCTTATATATTTAACGTTCAAGTCGATGGAAACTTCTGTTGAAAGATATTTGCATTTAAATAGCATCTATTCGGAGGTGAAGGATGTTCACCTTATCTATTCAACGTTCAAGTCGACGGAAACTTGCATTGAAACGTATTTACATTTAAGTCACATATCTATTCAGAGGTGAAGGATGTGCCCCCTATCTATTCAACGTTCTAGTTGGTGGAAACCTGCGTTCAAAGATATTTACGTTTAAGTCGCATCTTTTTAGAGGTCAAGGATGTGCATCCTCTCTATTCAACGTTCAAGTGGGTGGAAACTAGCATTGAAAGATATTTACATTTAATTCGCTTTTATTCGAATGTGAAGGATGTGCACCCTATCTATTCAACATTAAAGTCGGTGGAAACTTGCGTTGAAAAATTTTTGCATTTAAGTCGCATCTATTTGGAGGTGAAGGATGTGCACCCTATCTATTAAATGTTCAAGTCGGTGGAAACCTGCGTAGAAATATATTTGCATTAAAGTAGCATCTATTTCAAGGTGACGGATGGGGACCCAATTTATTCAATTCTCAAGTCAGTGCAAACCTTCTTAGAAGGATGTGCACTCTATCTATTCAACGTTCAAGTCGGTGGAAACTTGCGGAGAAAGATATTTACATTTAAGTCACATTTATTCCAAGGTGAAGGATGTGCAACCTATCTATTCAACATTTAAATCGGTGGAAACTTGCGTCAAAGGATAATTGCATTTTAGTCTTATCTATTCTGAGGTGGAAGATGTGCACCCTATCTATTCAACGTTCAAGTCAGTGAAAACTTGTGTTGAAAGATAATTGCATTTAAGTCGCATCTATTCGGAGGTGAAGGATGTGCACCCTATCTATTCAACGTTCAAGTGGGTGGAAACTTTCACTGAAAGAAATTTATATTTAAGTAGTATCTATTAGAAGGTAAAGGATGTGCACCCTATCTAGTCAATATTCAAGTGGATGGACACTTTCATTGAAAGGTTATTTCATTTAAGTCGCATCTATTCAGAGGTGAAGGATGTGCACCCTATCTATTCATAGTTCAAGTCGGTGGAAGCTTGAATTGAAAGATATTTACATTTAAGTCGCATCTATTCAGAGGTGAAGGATATGCAACCTATCTATTCAACGTTCAAGTAGGTGGAAACTTGCGTTGAAAGATATTTGTATTTAAGTCACATTTATTCGAGGGTGAAGGATGTGCAACCTATCTATTCAACGTTCAAGTCGGTGGAAACTTGCGTTAAAGGATAAATGCATTTTAGTCGCATCTATTCTGAGGTGAAAGATGTGCACCTTATCTATTCAACGTTCAAGTCGCTAGAAACTTGTGTTGAAAGATAATTGCATTTAAGTCGCATCTATTCGGAGGTAAAGGATGTGCACCCTATCTATTCAACGTTCAAGTGGGTGGAAATATTCATTGAAAGAAATTTACATTTAAGTAGCATCTATTCGAATGTGTAGGATGTGCACCCTATCTATTCAACGTTCAAGTGGATGGACACTTGCATTGATAGGTATTTACATTTAAGTGGCATATATTCGGAGGTGAAGGATGTGGATCCTATCTATTCATAGTTCAAGTAGGTGGAAACTTGCGTTAAAAGATATTTGCATTTAATTCGCATCTATTCGGAGGTGAAGGATGTGCGCCCTATCTGTTCAACAATCAAGTCGGTGGATGTTTGCATTGAAAGATATTTACGTTTAATTTGCGTCAATTCGGAGGTGAAGGATGAGCACCCTATCTATTCAACGTTCAAGTCGGTGGAAACTTGCGTTGAAAGATATTTGCATTTAAATAGCATCTATTCGGAGGTGAAGGATGTGCACCTTATCTATTCAACGTTCAAGTCGAAGGAAACCTGCATTGAAAGGTATTTACGTTTAAGTCGCATCTATTCAGAGGTGAATGATGTGCACCCTATCTATTCTACGTTCAAGTTGATGGAAACCTGCGTTCAAAGATATTTGCGTTTAAGTCGCATCTTTTTAGAGGTCAAGGATGTGCATCCTCTCTATTCAATGTTCAAGTGGGTGGAAACTAACATTGAAAGATATTTACATTTAAGTCACATATATTCGGAGGTGAAGGATGTGCACCCTATTTATTCAACGTTCAAGTCGGTGGAAACTAGCATTGAATGATATTTACATTTAAGTCGTATCTATTCGAAGGTGAAGGATGTCCACCCTATCAATTAAACGTTCAACTCGGTGCAAACTTACGTTGAAAGATATTTTCATTTAAGTCTCATCTAATCTGAGGTGAAGGATGTGCACCGTATCTATTCAACGTTCAAGTCGGTGGATACTTGCGGTGAAAGATATTTGAATTTAAGTCGCATATATTGGGTGGTGAATTTCAAGTCGGTGGAGACTTGCGTTGAAAGATATTTGCATTTCAGTTGCATTAATTCGAATATGAAGAATGTGCACCCTATATATTCAACGTTCAAGTCGGTGTAAACTTGCGTTGAAAGATATTTTCATTTAAATAGCATCTATTATGACGTGAAGGATGTGCATCCTATCTATTCAACGTTCAAGTGGGTGGAAACTAGCATTGAAATATATTTATATTTAATTTGCTTTTTTCGAATTTGAAGGATGTGCACCATATCTATTCAACATTAAAGTCGGTAGAAACTTTCATTGAAAGATATTTTCATTTAAGTGGGATCTATTCGTAGGTGAAGGATGTGCACCCTTTCTATTCAACGTTCAAGTCGGTGGAAACCTGCGGTTAAAGATATTTGAATTTAAGTCACATCTATTCTTTGGAGAAGGATGTGCAACCTATCTATTTAATGTTCAAGTCGGTGGAAACTTGCGTTGAAATTATTTTGCAATTAAGTCGCATCTATTCGGAAGTGAAGCATGTGCACCCTATCTATTAAATGTTCAAGTCGGTGAAAACTTTCGTAGAAATATATTTGCATTAAAGTAGCATCTATTTTAAGGTGACGGATGGGCACCCTATCTATTCAATGCTCAAGTCAGTGCAAACTTGCTTAGAAGGATGTGCACTTTATCTATTCAACGTTCAAATCGGTGGAAACTTGCGGAGAAAGATATTTACATTTAAGTCACATTTATTCGAGGGTGAATGATGTGTACCCTATCTATTCAACATTCAAGTCGGTGGAAACTTGCGTCAAAGGATAATTGCATTTTATTCTCATCTATTCTGAGGTGGAAGATGTGCACCCTATCTATTCAGCGTGCAAGTCGGTGAAAACTTGTGTTGAAAGATAATTGCGTTTAAGTCGCATCTATTCGGAGGTGAAGGATGTGCACCCTATCTATTTTATATTCAAGTGGGTGGAAACTTTCATTGAAAGAAATTTATATTTAAGTAGCATCTATTCGAAGGTAAAGGATGTGCACCAGCTAGTCAATATTCAAGTGGATGGACACTTGCATTGAAAGGTATTTACATTTAGGTCACATCTATTCGGAGGTGAAGGATGTGCACCCTATCTATTCATAGTTCAAGTCGGTGGAAGCTTGCGTTGAAATATATTTACATTTAAGTCGCATCTATTCGGAGGTGAAGGATGTGCAATCTATCTATTCAACGTTCAAGTAGGTGGAAACTTGCGTTGAAAGATATTTACATTTAAGTCACATCTATTTGGAGATGAAGGTTGTGCACCCTATATATTCAACGTTAAAGTGGATGGAAACTAGAAATGAAAGGTATTTATATTTAAGTCGCACCTATTCGAAGGTGAAAGATGTGCACCCTATCTATGAAACGTTCAACTCGGTGCAAACTTGTGTTGAAAGATATTTTCAGTTAATTCCAATCTATTTGTAGGTGAAGGATGTGCTCCCTATCTATTCAACGTTTAAGTTGGTGGAAACTTGCGGTGAAAGATATTTGAATTTAAGTCACATCTATTCGGAGGTGAAGGATGTGCAACCTATCTATTTAACGTTCAAGTTAGTGGAAACTTGCGTTGAAAAAAATTTGCATTCAAGTCGCATCTATTCTAAGGTGACGGATGGGCACCCTATCTATTCAATGCTCAAGTCAGTGCAAACTTGCTTAGAAGGATGTGCACTCTATCTATTCAACGTTCACGTCGCTGGAAACTTGCGGAGAAATATATTTACATTTAAGTCATATTTATTCGAGGGTGAAGGATGTGTACCCTATTTATTCAACGTTCAAGTCTGTGGAAACATGCGTTAAAGGATAATTGCATTTTAGTCGCATCTATTCTGAGGTGAAAGATGTGCACCCTATCTATTGAACGTTCAAGTCGGTCGAAACTTGTGTTGAAAGATATTTGCATTTAAGTCTCATATATTCAGAGGTGAAGGATGTGCACCCTATCTATTCAACGCTCAAGTGGGTGGAAACTTTCATTGAAAGAAATTTACATTAAGTCGCATCTATTCGAAGGTGAAGGATGTGCACCCTATCTATTCAACGTTCAAGTGGATGGACACTTGCATTGAAAGGTATTTACATTTATGTCTCATTTATTCGGAGGTAAAAGATGTGCACCCTATCTATTCATAGTTCAAATCGGTGGAAACTTGCGTTGAAAGATATTTGCATTTAGGTCGCATCTATTTAGAGGTGAAGGATATGCACCCTATCTATTCAACGATCAAGTCGGTGGATGATTGCATTGAAAGATATTTGCATTTAAGTCGCATCATTTTTATTTCTACTAATGATTCTAACAAAAATGCGTTTTTGGGGTGCAACAAGAGTTTGTATTCTCAAATGATATCAGAGGGATTTGCATGTATTATGGAAATTCAATTTTCTAGGTAGGCTACTACAAAAGTAAATTAATCATGGATTACCAATAAATAGAAAATTGATTCTTCCTAGGTCGATGCCCGAGCGGGTAATGGGGACAGTCTGTAAATTCTTTGGTAATATGTCTGCACTGGTTCAAATCCAGCTCAGCCTAATAATTCCCCAATCCACCATGAGATGATATAACTCCCTTTGTACTTCAAAAATACTACCCTTGACCCCATATGAGAAGGATATGAGGTGATTTCACATATTATTTAGAATTGAATAAGAGGTGATTCTCCACGTTCCTATTATGATCAATGGACATGGAGGCGAGTACCCGTGATCCTTATGAAATGATTTGGAGGTGAGAACATGTGTCATATGATGTGATTGTGGAGGCGAGTACCCATGATCTTAAAGTAAGGCAAGAGGCGAATACCCATTAACCTTTGTAAGCTAGGGAAAGAGGCAAATCCTCATGTCTTTAAAATTAATTATGAATAATGTTAACTATGCTATGAAGAATGAATAGCTTGGATTGTTGCTTGAGGTGTTTTCCACCACCGTGGTATGCATGACTAGAGGTGGATGACCCAAGTCTTCACTAAGGTTAAGTAGAGGTTGCTTGAGAAGTATCCCTCCTTTATTATTATGATGGGTTTATGTGCATTGATTATGCTTATGGTTTATATTGACTAACAATTATGTTTATGTTGTTTATGCTAACTATCATATTTAATAATGTTTTTACTAAAGCATACTCTTTCTTACATTTCTTATCCAAAGTAGGATCCGACGACGTCAATCTTCATCCCCGTGTCTAGGACCATAGTAGAGCGTATATTGAAGATTCAGTGAGTCCTCATAGCATTAGAGAATTTCACCATCACTTTCCTTTATGTCTTTCATTTCATGTTTGGGCTATTGTATGGGCTATGTCCCAAGGATATTCTATTGTTCATGTGTAGATGGTTTGAGTCAAGTGTAATATACTTCCGCTTTGTTTTATAAAAGACTTTGATTGTTTTGAAATGTTTTAAATTTACGCATCATTTCTATTACTTCATGCCATAGGCTAAGTGGCTTTTATGAGGCCTCTCGAAGTCTTTTAGGCCTTGTTACATCTAAACGGTACACCTGGGTCGTGACATGAAGCCCTTATCTAGTGAGTAGAGACTCAAAAGGGTTATGAGAGAGTTTCTAGACTGACATCGACCCCTGCCTCAAGATCATAAATTCATGTGCCCTAGCCTCCCTTAATGCTCTCGGGAAGAGACTTTCTGTAAAAGTAGTCTTGAAAAGTTTCCAACTCACCAGACCTAGAATAGTACTATGAGATTCATTTTACTGTTCATACTAAGTGTAGACCACTCCCTTCAACTGATAGGGAGCCAAATTTTCACTCTCGACTACAGTGACACTCATAATGGTTAATACCTACTAGGTGTCTTCAAAAACTCTTGTGGATCTTATTCTTACTTAGACCCATGAAACTTCGAAGGGTTCCTCTAAGTAAAGTCATGGATTCTTTCTGTAGTAGTGTTAGTCTGCGGTGGAGTTGGGGTCACAACCTGTTGATTGACCTGGGCGGTCTTGGACTGAGCAAGCACTTGGAAAGCAGCCATGAACTCAGCATGCGTGACTTGCTTATTCAGTGGGTCTACTGGAGCTGCTGGCTGATTCCTGACGTTAGCTCTTATAGAATGCATTTTCGGAATGCAGAGTAGGAGTTAAAAGGAGAATAAAGAGAGTTCAAACTCTATAGCACGAGTTGGAAAAGAAAGAAGGTGAAGGATGTTCACCCTATCTATGCAACGTTCAAGTGGGTGGAAACTTGCGTTGAAAGATATTTGAATTTAAGTAGCATCTATTCGGACGTGAATTTCAAGTCGGTAGAAACTTGGGCTGAAAGATATTTGCATTTCAGTCGCATCAATTCGGAGGTGAAGGATGTGCAACCTATCTATTCAACGTTCAAGTCGATGGAAACTTGAGGTGAAAGATATTTGCATTTAAGTCGCATCTATTCGGAGGTGAATTTCAAGTCGGTGGAAACTTGCGTTGAAAGATATTTGCATTTCAGTGGCATCAATTTGGAGGTGAAGGATGTGCACCCTATCTATTCAACGTTCAAGTTGGTAGAAACTTACGTTAAAATATATTTGCATTAAAGTACCATCTATTCGAAGGTGAAGGATGGGCACCCTATCTATTCAATGTTCAAGTCGGTGGCAATTTGCGGTGAAAGATATTTGAATTTAAGTCGCATCTATTCGGACATGAATTTCAAGTCGGTGGAAACTTGCGTTGAAAGATATTTGCATTTCAGTCACATCAATTCGGAGGTGAAAGATGTGCACCCTATCTATTCAACGTTCAAGTCGGTGGAAACTTGCGTTGAAACATATTTGCATTTAAGTCGCATCAATTCGGAGGTGAATGATGTGCACTCTCTCTATTCAACGTTCAAGTAGGTGGAAACTTGCGTTAAAGTATAATTTCATTTTAGTTGCATCTATTCTGAGGTGAAAGATGTGCACCCTATCTATTCAACGTTCAAGTTGGTGGAAACCTGCGGAGAAAGATATTTACATTTAAGTCACATTTATTCGAGGGTGAAGGATGTGCACCCTATCCATTCAACGTTCAAGTCGGTGGAAACCTGCATTAAAGAATAATTGCATTTTAGTAGCATCTATTCTGAGGTGAAAGATGTGCACCCTATCTATTCAACGTTCAAGTCGGTGGAAACTTAAGGTGAAAGATATTTGCATTTAAGTCGCATCTATTCGGAGGTGAATTTCAAGTCGGTGGACACTTGCGTTGAAATATATTTGCATTTCAGTGGCATCAATTTGGAGTGGAAGAATGTGCACTCTATCTATTCAATGTTCAAGTTAGTGGAAACTTGCGTTGAAAGATATTTGCATTTAAGTCGAATCTATTCGTAGGTGAAGGATGTACACCCTATCTATTCAACGTTCAAGTCGGTGAAAACTTGCGTTGAAATATATTTTCCTTAAACTAGCATCTATTCAAAGGTGACAGATGGGCACCCTATCTATTCAATGCCCAAGTCAATGCAAACTTGCTTAGAAGAATGTGCACTCTATCTATTCAACGTTCGAGTCGGTGGAAACTTGCGGAGAAAAATATTTCCATTTAAGTCACACTTATTCGATTTTGAAAGATGTGCACCATATCTATTCAACGTTCAAGTCGGTGGAAACTTGCGTTGAAATATATGTGCATTAAAGTAGCATCTATTTAAAGGTGACGGACAGACATCCTATCTATTCAATGCTCAAGTCAGTGAAAACTTGCTAAGAAGGATATGCACTTTATCTATTCAACGTTCAAATCGGTGGAGGCTTTCATTGAAAGATATTTACATTTAAGTCGCGTCTATTCGAATGTGAAGGATGTGCACCCTATCTATTCAACGTTCAAGTCGATGGAAACTTGCGTTGAAAGATATTTTAATTTAAGTCGCATCTATTTTGACGAGAATTTCAAGGCGGTGGAAACTTTGGCTGAAAGATATATGCATTTCAGTCGCATCAATTCGGATGTGAAAGATGTTCACCCTATCTATTCAACGTTCAAGACGGTGGAAACTTGAGGTGAAAGATTTTTGCATTTAAGTGGCATCTATTTGGAGGTGAATTTCAAGTCGGTGGAAAGTTGCGTTGAAAGATACTTGCATTTCAGTGGCATCAATTTGGAGGTGAAGGATGTGCACCCTATCTATTCAACGTTTAAATCAATGGAAGCTTGCGTTAAAATATATTTGCATTAAATTAGCATCTATTCAAAGGTGAAGGATGGGCACCCTATCTATTCAATGCTCAAGTCAGTGCAAACTTGCTTAGAAGAATGTGCACTCCATCTATTCAACGTTCAAGTCGGTGGAAACTTGCGGAGAAAAATATTTACATTTAAGTCACATTTATTTGATTGTGAAGGATATGCACCCTATCTATTCAACGTTCAAGTCGGTGGAAACTTGCGTTGAAAGATATTTTAATTTAAGTCGCATCTATTAGGACGAGAATTTCAAGGCGGTGGAAACTTGGGCTGAAAGATATATGCATTTCAGTCTCATCAATTCGGATGTGAAAGATGTTCACCCTATCTATTCAACGTTCAAGACGGTGGAAACTTGAGGTGAAAGATTTTTGCATTTAAGTGGCATCTATTTGGAGGTGAATTTCAAGTCGGTGGAAAGTTGCGTTGAAAGATACTTGCATTTCAGTGGCATCAATTTGGAGGTGAAGGATGTGCACCCTATCTATTCAACGTTTAAGTCAGTGGAAGCTTGCGTTAAAATATATTTGCATTAAATTAGCATCTACTCAAAGGTGAAGGATGGGCACCCTATCTATTCAATGCTCAAGTCAGTGCAAACTTGCTTAGAAGAATGTGCACTCCATTTATTCAACGTTCAAGTCGGTGGAAACTTGCGGAGAGAAATATTTACATTTAGGTCACATTTATTTGATAGTGAAGGATATGCACCCTATCTATTCAACGTTCAAGTCGGTGTAAACTTACAGAGAAAGATATTTACATTTAAGTCACATTTATTTGATTGTGAAGGATATGCACCCTATCTATTCAACATTCAAGTTGGTGGAAACTTGCGTTGAAATATATGTGCATTAAAGTAGCATCTATTCAAAGGTGACGGATGGGCACCCTATCTATTCAACGTTCAAGTCGAAGGAAACCTGCATTGAAAGGTATTTACATTTAAGTCGCTTCTATTCAGAAGTGAAGGATGTGCACCCTATATATTCAACGTTCAAGTTGGTGGAAACCTACGTTCAAAGATATTTGCATTTATGTCGCATCTTTTTAGAGGTCAAGGATGTGCATCCTATCTATTCAACGTTCAAGTGGGTGGAAACTAGCATTGAAAGATATTTACATTTAAGTCGCATCTATTCGGAGGTGAAGGATGTGCAACCTATCTATTTAACGTTCAAGTCGGTGGAAACTTTTATTGAAATATTTGCATTTAAGTCACATCTATTCGTAGGTGAAGGATGTGCACCCTATCTATTCAACGTTCAAGTCGGAGGAAACTTGCGTTGAAATATATTTGCATTAAACTAGCATCAATTCAAAGGCGACAGATAGGCGCCCTATCTATTCAACGCCCAAGTCAGTGCAAACTTGCTTAGAAAGATGTGCAATTTATCTATTCAACGTTCAAGTCGGTGTAAACTTGCGGAGAAAGATATTTACATTTAAGTCACACTTATTCGATTGTGAAGGATGTGCAACCTATTTATTAACCGTTCAAGTCGGTGGAAACTTGCGTTGAAATATATATGCATTAAAGTAGCATCTATTTAAAGGTGACGGATGGGCATCCTATCTATTCGATGCTCAAGTCAGTAAAAACTTGCTTAGAAGGATATGCACTTTATTTATTCAACGTTCAAGTCGGTGGAAACTTACGGAGAAAGATATTTACATTTAAGTCACATTTATTCGATTATGAAGGATGTGCACCCTATCTATTCAACGTTCAGGTCGGTGGAAACATGTGGTAAAAGATATCTGAATTTAAGTCACATCTATTCGGAGGTGAAGGATGTGTGCACCCTATCTATTCAACGTTCAAGTCGGTGGAAACTTGCTTTGAAATATATGTGCAGTAAAGTAGCATCTATTCAAAGGTGACGGATGGGCACCCTATCTATTCAATGCTCAAGTCAGTGCAAACTTGCTTAGAAGGATATGCACTCTATCAATTCAACGTTCAAGTCGGTGGAAACTTACGGAGAAAGATATTTACATTTAAGTGACATTTATTTGAATATGAAGATTGTTCAACCTATCTATTAAACGTTCAAGTTGGTGGAAACTTGCGTTGAAAGATATTTGAATTTAAGTCACATCTATTCGGAGGTGAAGGATGTGCACCGTATCTATTCAACGTTCAAATCGGTGGAAACTTCCGTTGAAAGATATTTGCAATTAAATAGCATCTATTCGGAGGTGAAGGATGTGCACCTTATCTATTCAACGTTCAAGTCGAAAGAAACCTGCATTGAAAGGTATTTACATTTAAGTCGCATCTATTTAGAGGTGAAGTATGTGCACCCTATCTATTCAACGTTCAAGATGGTGGAAACCTACGTTCAAAGATATTTGCGTTTAAGTCGTATCACTTTAGAGGTCAAGGATGTGCATCCTATATATTCAACGTCCAAGTAGGTGGAAACTAGCATTGAAAGATATTTACATTTAAGTCGCATCTATTCGGAGGTGAAGGATGTACGCCTTATCTATTCAACGTTTAAGTCGGTGGAAACTTTAATTGAAAGTATTTGCATTTAAGTCGCATCTATTCGTAGGTGAAGGATATGCACCCTATCTATTCAACATTCAAGTCGGTGGAAACTTTCATTGAAAGTATTTGCATTTAAGTCGCATCTATTCGTAGGTGAAGTATATGCACCGTATCTATTCAACGTTCAAATCGGTAGAAACTTGCATTGAAAGATATTTACATTTAAATAGCAGCTATTCGGAGGTGATGGATGTGCACCTTATCTATCCAACGTTCAAGTCGAACGAAACCTACATTGAAAGGTATTTACATTTAAGTCGCATCTATTCAGAGGTGAAGTATGTGCACCCTATCTATTAAACGTTCAAGTTGGTGGAAACCTACGTTCAAAGATATTTACGTTTAAGACGTATCACTTTAGAGGTCAAGGATGTGCATTCTATATATTCAACGTCCAAGTAGGTGGAAACTAGCATTGAAAGATATTTACATTTAAGTCGCATCTATTCGGAGGTGAAGGATGTACGCCCTATCTTTTCAAGGTTCAAGTCGGTGGAAACCTTCATTAAAAGTATTTGCATTTAAGTCGCATCTATTCGTAGGTGAAGGATGTGCACTCTATCTATTGAACGTTCAAGTCGGTTGAAACTTTCATTGAAAGTATTTGCATTTAAGTCGCATCTCTTCGTAGGTGAAGGATATGCACCCTATCTATTCAACGTTCAAATCGGTAGAAACTTGCGTTGAAAAATATTTACATTTAAATAGCAGTTATTCGGAGGTGAAGGATGTGCACCGTATCTATTCAATGTTCAAGTCGAAGGAAACCTGCATTGAAAGGTATTTACATTTAAGTCGCATCTATTCAGAGGTGAAGTATGTGCACCCTATCTATTCAACGTTCAAGTTGGTGGAAACCTACGTTCAAAGATATTTGCAATTAAGTCCCATTTATTCGGATATAAATTTCAAGTCGGTGGAAACTTCCGTTGAAAGATATTTGCATTTTAGACGCATCTATTCGGTGATGATGGATGTGCACCCTATCTATTGAAAGTTCAATTCGGTGGAAACTTGTGTTGAAAGATAATTGCATTTAAGTCGCATCTATTCGGAGGTTTAAGATGTGCACCCTATCTATTCAACGTTAAAGTAGGTGGAAACTTGAGTTGAAAGATATTTGAATTTAAGTTACATCTATTTGGAGGTGAAGGATGTGCACCCTATTTATTCAACGTTCAAGTGGGTGGAAACTAACAATGAAGGATATTTACATTTAAGTCGTATCTATTCGTAGGTGAAGGATGTGCACCCTATCTATTAAACGTTCAACTCGGTGGAAACTTGCGTTGAAAGATATTTTCATTTATGTCACATCTAATCTGAGGTGAAGGATGTGCACCGTATCTATTCAATGTTCAAGTCGGTGGAAACTTGTGGTGAAAGATATTTGAATTTTAAGTCGCATTTATTCGGTGGTGAATTTCAAGTCGATGGAAACTTGCGTTGAAAGACATTTGCATTTCAGTCGCATCAATTCGAAGGTGAAGGATGTGCACCCTGTCTATTCAACGTTCAAGTCGGTGGAAACTTGCGTTGAAAGATATTTGCATTTAAATAGCATCTATTCGGAGGTGAAGGATGTGCACCCTATCTATTCAACGTTCAAGTTGGTGGAAACTTGCGTTCAAATATATTTGCGTTTAAGTCGCATATATTTAGAGGTCAAGGATGTGCATTCTATCTATTCAACGTTCAAGTGGGTGGAAACTAGCATTGAAAGATATTTACATTTAAGTTGATTCTATTCGAAGGTGAAGGAGGTGCACCCTATCTATTCAACATTAAAGTCGGTGAAAACTTTCATTGAAAGATATTAGCATTTAAGTCGCATCTATTCGTAGGTGAACGATGTGCACCCTATCTATTCAACATTCAAGTCGGTGGAAACTGGCAGTGAAAGATATTTGAATTTAAGTAACATCTATTCGGAGGTGAAGGATATGCAAACCTATCTATTTAACGTTCAAGTTGGTGGAAACTTGCATTGAAAAGAATTTGCATTTAAGTCGCATCTATTTGGAGGTGAAGGGTGTGCACCCTATCTATTCAATGTTCAAGTCGGTGGAAACTTGCGTTGAAATATATTTGCATTAAAGTAGCATCTATTAAAAGGTGACGGATGGGCACCCTATCTATTCAATGCTCAAGTCAGTGCAAACTTTTTTAGAAGGATGTGCACTCTTTCTATTCAACGTTCAAGTCAGTGGAAACTTGCGGAGAAAGATATTTACATTTAAGTCACATTTATTTGAGGGAAAATGATGTGCACCCTATCTATTTAACGTTTAATTTGGTTGAAACCTGCGTTGAAATATAATTGCATATAAGTCGCATCTAATCGGATGTGAAGGATGTGCAGCCTATCTATTTCACGTTCAAGTCGGTGGAAACTTGCGCTGAAAGATATTTGCACTTCAGTCGCATCTATTCGAAGGTGAAGGATGTGCACCCTCTCTATTCAATGTTCAAGTCGGTGGAAACTTGCGTTAAAGGATAAATGCATTTTAGTCGCATCAATTCTGAGGTGAAAGATATGCACCCTATCTATTCAACGTTCAAGTCGCTGGAAACATGTGTTGGAAGATAATTGCATTTAAGTCGCATCTATTCAGAGGTGAAGGAAGTGCACCCTATCTATTCAACGTTCTAGTGGGTGGAAACTTTCATTGAAAGAAATTTACATTTAGGTAGCATCTATTCGAAGGTGAAGGATGTGCACCCTATCCATTCAATGTTCAAGCGGATGGAAACTTGCGGTGAAAGATATTTGAATTTAATTCACATTTATTCGGAGGTGAAGGATGTGCACCCTATCTATTCAACGTTCAAGTCGGTGGAAACTTTCATTGAAAGATATTTGCATTTAAGTCGCATCTATTCGTAGGTGAAGGATGTGCACCCTATCTATTCAACGTTCAAATTGGTGGAAACTTGCGTTGAAAGATATTTTAATTTAAGTTGCATCTATTCAGACGTGAATTTCAAGTCGGTGGAAACTTGGGGTGAAAGATATATGCATTTCAGTCGCATCAATGCAGAGGTGAAAAATGTGCCCCCTATATATTCAACGTTCCAGTCGGTGGAAACTTGAGGTGAAAGATATTTGCATTTAAGTCGTATCTATTCGGAGGTGTATTTCAATTCGGTGAAACTTACGTTGAAAGATATTTGCATTTCGGTGGCATCAATTTGGAGATGAAGGACGTGCTCCCTACCTATTCAACGTTCAAGTCAGTGGAAACTTGCGTTAAAATATATTAGCATTAAAGTACCATCTATTCGAAGGTGAAGGATGGGCACCCTATCTATTCAATGTTCAAGTCGGTGGCAATTTGCGGTTAAAGATATTTGAATTTAAGTTGCATCTATTCGAAGGTGAATTTCAAGTCGGTGGAAACTTGCGTTGAAAGATATTTGCATTTCAGTCGCATCAATTCGGAGGTGAAGGATGTGCACCCTCTCTATTCAACGATCAAGTCGGTGGAAACTAGCGTTAAAGTATAATTGCAATTTGGTCACATCTATTCTGAGGTGAAAGATGTGCACCCTATCTATTTAACGTTCAAGTCGGTGGAAATTTACGGAGAAAGATATTTACATTTAAGTCACATTTATTCGAGGTTGAAGGATGTGCACCCTATCTATTCAACATTCAAGTCTGTGGAAACTTGCGTTAAAGGATAATTGCATTTTAGTCGCATCTATTCTGAGGTGAAAGATGTGTTCCCTATCTATTCAACGTTCAAGTCGGTGGAAACTTGTGTTGAAAGATATTTGCATTTATGTCGCATCTATTCGGAAGTGAAGGATGTGCACCCTATCTATTCAACGTTCAAGTGGGTGGAAACTTTCATTGAAGAAATTTACATTTAAGTCGCATATATTCGAAGGTGAAGTATGTGCACCCTATCTATTCAACGTTTAAGCGGATGGACACTTGCATTGAAAGGTATTTACATTTAAGTCGATCTATTCGGAGATGAAGGATGTGCACCCTATCTATTCATAGTTCAAATCGGTGGAAACTTGCGTTGAAAAATATTTGCATTTAAGTCTCATCTATTCGGAGGTGAAGGATGTGGACCCTATCTATTTAGCGATCAAGTCGGTGGAAGCTTGCATTGAAAGATATTTACATTTAAGTCGAATCTATTCGGAGGTGAAGGATTTGAACCCTATCTATTCGACGTTCAAGTAGGTGGAAACTTGCGTTGAAAGATATTTGCATTTAAGTCACATCTATTCGGAGGTGAAGGATGTGTACCCTATCTATTCAACGTTCTAGTGGGTGGAAACTAGCATTGAAAGATATTTGCATTTAAGTCGCACCTATTCGAAGGTGAAAGATGTGCACCCTATCTATTAAACGTTCAACTCGGTGCAAACTTGCGTTGAAAGATATTTTCATTCAAGTCCAATCTATTTGTAAGTGAAGGATGTGCTCCCTATGTATTCAACGTTCAAGTCGATCGAAACTTGCGTTGAAATATATATGAATTAAAGTAGCATATATTCGAAGGTCACGGATGGGCACCATATTTATTCAATGCTCAAGTCAGTGCAAACTAGCGATGAAAAAGATTTCCAATTAAGTCGCATTTATTCGGAGGTAAATTTCAAGTCGGTGGAAACTTGCGATGAAATATATTTGCATTTCAGTCGCATCTATTCGGTGGTGAAGGATGTGCACCCTATCTATTGAACGTTCAATTCGGTTGAAACTTGTGTTGAAAGTTAATTTCATTTAACTCGCATCTATTCGGAGGTGAAGGATGTGCACCCTATCTATTCAACGTTCAAGTAGGTGGAAACTTGCGTTGAAAGATATTTGAATTTAAGTAACATCTATTCGGAGGTAAAGGATGTGCACCATATCTATTCAACGTTCAAGTGGGTGGAAACTTGTATTGTAAGATATTTACATTTAAGTCGTATCTATTCGAAGGTGAAGGATGTGCATCCTATCTATTAAACGTTCAACTTGGTGGAAATTTGCGTTGAAAGTATTTTTATTTAAGTCGCATCTAATCTGAGAAGAAAGATGTGCAACCTATCTATTCAACGTTCAAGTGGGTGGAAACTTTCATTGAAAGAAATTTACATTTAAGTCGCATCTATTCGAAGTTGAAGGATGTGCACCCTATCTATTCAACGTTCAAGTGGATGGACACTTGCATTGAAAGGTATTTACATTTAAGTCGCATCTTTTCGGAGATGAAGGATGTGCACCCTATCTATTGAATGTTCAAGTCGGTGGAAACTTGCGTTGAAAGATATTTGCATTTAAGTCACATCTATTTGAATAGATAAGGTGCAAATCTTTCACCTCCGAATAGAAGCGACTTAAATGTAAATATCTTTCAATGCAAGCTTCAACCGACTTGATCGCTGAATAGATATGGTGCACATCCTTCACCTCCGAATAGATGCGACTTAAATGCAAATATCTTTCAATGAAAGTTTCCACCAACTTGAACGTTGAATAGATAGGGTGCACATCTTTCATAATTGAATAAGTGTGACTTAAATGTAAATATCTTTCTCTGCAAGTTTTCACCGACTTGAACGTTGAATAGATAGAGTGCACATCCTTCTAAGCAAGTTTGCACTGACTTGAGCATTGAATAGATAGGGTGCCCATCCGTCACCTTTGAATAGATGCTACTTTAATGCAAATATATTTCAACGCAAGTTTCCATCGACTTGAACGTTGAATAGATAGGGTGCACATCCTTCACTTCTGAATAGATGCGACTGAAAAGCAAATATCTTTCAACGCAAGTTTCCACCCACTTTAAATTTACCTCCGAATAAATGCGACTTAATTGGAAATCTTTTTCAACGCTAATTTGCACTGACTTGAGCATTGAATAAATAGGGTGCCCATCTGTGACCTTCGAATAGATACTACTTTAATTCGAATATTTTCAACGCAAGTTTCCACCAACTTGAACGTTGAATAAATAGGGTGCACATCTTTCACCTTCCAATAGATGTGACTTAAATGCAAATATCTTTCAATGTTAGTTTCCACCCAATAGAACGTTGAATAGATAGGGTACACATCCTTCACCTCAGAATAAGTGTGACTTAAATGCAAATATCTTTCAACGCAAGTTTCCACCTAATTGAACGTTGAATAGATAAGGTGCAAATCCTTCACCTTCGAATAGATGCGACTTAAATGTAAATTTCTTACAATGAAAGTTTCCACCCACTTGAACGTTGAATAGATAGGTTGCACATCCTTCACCTCCGAATAGATGCGACTTAAATGCAAATATCTTTCAACACAAGTTTCCACCGACTTGAACGTTGAATAGATAGGGTGCACATCTTTCACCTCAGAATAGATGCGACTAAAATACAGTTATCCTTTAACGCAAGTTTCCACCGACTTGAACGTTGAATAGATATGGTGCACATCCTTCACCTTCGAATAGATGCTACTTAAATGTAAATTTCTTTCAATGAAAGTTTCCACCCACTTGAACTTTAAATAGATAGGTTGCACATCCTTCACCTCCGAATAGATGCGACTTAAATGCAATTATATTTCAACGCAAGTTTCAACTGAATTGAACGTTAAATAGATAGGGTGCACATCCTTCACCACCGAATAGATGCGACTGAAAAGCAAATATCTTTCAACGCAAGTTTCCACCCACTTTAAATTTACCTCCGAATAAATGCGACTTAATTGGAAATCTAGTTTTGGCACTAATATTGTTCCCGGAGGTACGATGGCACCCATGAAGCTAGTCACCTACTCAAAAAGGGCAAGTCCAAATCTGTTGCCCCTAGTTTCCAGTTAATCGATGAGGACACAAACACCGACACAGATCCAGCATATGTTCCTCCCGGAGGCACCCCCTGGAAGGTGCTTCCCGACGTAGTCACTGTCTCCCAGTCTGATGAGGAGCACACACTAATCGGATCACCAACTGGGGCTGCTTCCAGTTCCGAAGAATCTATGTTCTGATCCGAGTTTGCCCATCCTTCAGGATTCGAGTTTGTCCATGCTGCAGGGTCTAGTGCTAAATCAGCCATAGGATCTGGTGAGAATGACCAAGCAACCTCGTCTGATGAGGCAACTAGCTCGGAGTCCATACCTGTACCAAGGAATGCTGACCCCACTCCAGTGGCCGGCGAGTCAAATAGATGGTGCGTAGAGGGCCAATGGCAAATATATCGGGATGCCAAGATGGTGAATGATAAACAGAAAATGGCCCGACTTATTACAGAGGAGTGCAGAGTCCTTACAGGAAGCTTGCACACTGTCCCGGACATCCATCAGCTGTTTAACTTTCACAAGTGTGACTGGATGGCTCGAGACCTAGGGACGTATAGTGAGGAGATGGTGCGAGAGTTCTACGCCTCATATGCCGCCACTCTCCGCGGTTCAATTACCAAGTGGTCAAAGCCCTTAGCCCAAGATCCTCTCACTTCCACCATGGTCCGGGGTTGTCCGGTGGACATATCACCTGCCACCATTAGCCGTTTTCTCTATGGTCCTACCACGGGTCACTCTTGGTCTCTTAACACTTCAGAGTTTGATTACCTCTGGGACATCGTACGGAGTGGCGCTTTCCAGAGAAACACTGAGCAGCGAGAGGCTGTTCTACTATGGTTGGCTAAATACATTGCTGCAGATGGCGAGCGTGCAGAATGGGTCGCTGCTCCACGGTTGGGCATCCGGAAGGCCACATTAAATTTTGTGGCCAAGTTCTTCTGGCTGCTGGTACGTAACAGGGTGTCGCCTTCAAAAGCTGACAATCAAGTCACTTGGGACAGACTGGTGATGGTTGCAGCATTGGTAGCAGGAGTGAAGATCGACTTTGCCCGTATGCTGCTGGCAGAGATTCACGAGTGGGCTTTCAGGACCTCTACTACTTACCCCTCCCATGTCTGATTTTTCATTTGTGCAGGGACTCTGGAGTGCCGATCTGGCATTGTGACAAGTTAGTCCACCCTACAGGGGCATTGGACATCGGCCTTATTCGAGATGAGGCAAATGCCGCACCTCGCAGAGAGCCCCAGATTGAGGTACTTCCCTTGGGTACCGATCTTGCAGACACAGTGGGACAGGCACAGGGGGGTGACCTCATTATCCCAGACCACACCGACACTATCCCGAGCTCCTCATCTCAAGCAGCTAGTATGGCTCCTAGCTCTTCCCGGTCCATACCGCAGTTAGGAGCTACTGTTGTCCCGTTGGCCAGAGTACAGAAGTTAGAGGCTCAGATGGCCACACTGCTGCATCACATCCAGCCGTGGATGCAAAAGTCAATAGCCGAGTCCGAGGCTAGGATGGAGCGCAGGATGGAGGGGATGATGGACCGGAAGATCTGGCTGTTAATAAGCGTCCTGATGCCTTCGAGTTGCGAGACCTCGAGAGATCAGCCCCGGCCATAGACCTATCTACTTTCCAGGCCGACTTAGCCAGCCTCCGGACTGACGTGGATGCCATTCTTGCCGCACCTTCAGTTGAGGCTCAAGCTGCTCCTACTGCACTGGCTGATGATACAGTGCTAGATGCTCTATTCAGTGGGACCGCTGAGGAGGGGCCTGCACCGACGCATACCAAAGGCAAGCGGCAGCGGCCTCATCGCACGGAGGAAGAGAAAGCTCACAAGAGACAGCGTCGGCAAGAGAAGGAGGCTAGGAGGGCTTCGATTGTAGACGAAGAGCTGCGCCAGCAGAGGGCGCGTGAGAGAGTTGCAGGGGCATCGAGCTCTACCCCAGTAGTAGAGGTCCAGCCTGTTTTGAGGGACGTAGTGAGCACCACTGATGGTGCGGAGAGATTGATAGAGAGCACTACTGAGGGTGCTACGATTGCAGATGTGAGCATTACTGAGGGTGCCACCACCACTGTTCCAGCGGGCTCCGGGAAACCGGACCCCCCTGCTTGTTGATGATTCACCGGCGCTTTGCGCCACAGGTTTGCTTCACCCAATCCATTTTCTTTTACTGTTTTTGTATGCATTGGGGACAATTGCATCTATTTTTTGTTGGGGGTGGGGTGAATGGATTGGTGAGTGATAGGGTGAAGTCTGAATAACCCAACTCATGATTCCTCTCTTGGGGTTTTCTTGCCTGTGTTCTTTTCCCCCAAGAGACTGTTTAATTTATGTTGAACTGGCATGTCTTAGGAACGTATGTGTAGAAGCATGATAAAGAAATAAATATGATGGCTTATGAAAAATGATACCTGTCGATTTTGTGATGTGTGCTAGAAGTTGTAGACTACGATAAGTTGAATGTGTCGGCTCTGAGTATGACATAATCATGAACCAACTTGATTGCATGACTTAAGCTGAAATTTGAACTGGGTAATCTGATAACCTGATGATGGAACTATGTGCCAAGAGTGTGTGAGAATCGTTGAGTGTTCAAACAGTTTTTGTGCAAAACTAGAACTTGCCTGGTTAGTCCTGCTAAGACAATTCAATCTAGAGGTTAGGAAGTGATCATAGGCCATTGTTCTGAAAAAATCCACAAATCGCCTAAAAGAAGGATCCTACCAAATGAAATAATGATCACTTTGATCCAAATAATTTGAGCCCAAAATTAAACCATTTTTTTTCTAAACCCTGAACTCACTTTCCCGTAATCTACTATGTTGGCCCCGGTCCCTCCTTGGACATGTGCACTTCGACTTAGGCCAAAAGCCTTAGTTGAGGGTGGCTAATGTAAAAAGTAATTTCAATCTTAGCCCTGACCTGACATTGGGTATTGTGTACCTCAACTAATGGAAAATCCATAAGTTGAGGGTGGCTATGAAAGAGGGAACTGAGAGAAAAATGGGTATGAAAAGAGTGATGTGAAAGAAAAAAAAAAGGATGTGACTTGTTGAAAGCTAAAAGAAAAATAAAATAAAAGTAAAAAGAGCTACAAAGTCTGAAGTCACATTCGATCTTGAAGAAAATAAAGGGAAAGAAAGTAAAACGATTGGATGGAAAAAAACAGGGCAAAAAGAGGTTAAAAGCCTAGTGTAATGTCAAGGAGGGCAGAAAGTCACTAAGCAGCACCCAAATGTACCACACCTGACCCTGAGCCTACGTTACAAGCCAAGAAAGTCCTATAGTGATCCTAGAGTCTATTTTGGAGAGTCTAAGCAGTGAAAATAA
>JAJOOF010003968.1:0-27912 GCA_029582545.1 Solanum lignicaule | reverse complement strand
TCTATGTTGATAATTCTTTTCTTGTTGATTACCTCCTTGGTCCGGCAAGTAGCAACAAGGCGAGTTCTAACGCGTGCACTCGTTAAAAAGACTTTTGAACGAAAGAATTATCAATGCATGCAAAACACTATTCAAGAATCGCTTATTTACTATTCATACTTTGTTAATTGCTCATGGATCCAACAACCCTAGTTGTGGAGTTTAGTTGCCCATAATCATATGAACACAATTCATTGTTTTGGATGAAAGAATTATGAACTTACGTAGTTGAGAAAAATAAACCCAGAATTTCCACTTGAATTGCAACACCAAATTCTTCAGAACGAACTTAAGAAATCAATAATTGCTAGGTTTACAAGAATAATCTCCCAAGTCACAAAATAGAACTAAAGTAATAATGCCCTTAAAAACGAGGTTTACATGCCCTATTTATAGAAAACAAGTCCTAAATTAAAAAGGAAACAAATTAAGGAAAGTGTGTTCAGGCACGCGTCTTCATTCCACGAGACTGACTCACGGACCGTCAATGGATCTATGGTCCGTGAGTCCCTTCCGTAAGCCAGGACTTAGAAAATATTTCAGCCTCCAAAAATTAGCTTCTCTGAAGCAAACGACGGACTTGCGGTACGGACCGTAGATCGATCTACGGTCCGTCAATCCCCTTTCGTAACTCCACACTTGAAATCTTTAAAAATTAGGTACTGAAACCCTCGCAGTATCAATCTACGGATCAACAGTATGGTCCGTAGATCAATCTACGGATCGTCAATGGCCACTGTGGTTCCACACTCTGTCAGATTTCCCTGATTTGCCTTCCATGCCTTGCCTGCTGATCTACGGCCATCACCCACGGAACGTCACTGACCTACGGTCCGTAGATCACCTCCGTAGGTGCCCTTTCTGCAGTTATTTCAGTTGTCCCTTTACTTTCGTGCCTCAACATCTTTCCTGCAAAATATGATAAAAACACATAAAAACCAATCCAAAAAGGCCCTAGACACACACAACTTGTAAGTGAAATGTATTATAAATACCGTAAACTCACGGTATATCAACACACAATCCAACAACATAGTTAATTTCTCATTCTTAAGCATCACTTTCCACCTATTAACGATATTTCATCAAGCCTTCTTTATTCAAGGCATCACTTTGATAGAGAAAGTTCAAGATTATAGATTTCACAGTCTTAGGATTAGAGATCAATCATAACAACACATGAATCATCCAAACCACAACAATTCTTGGGATTACAAGTCAATCACAATAATACATGAATCGTTCAAACCACACCAATCAAGTACATAGAAAATTTGACAATATCACTCAATGACTATGAGTCACTATTAAGAGTCTCTCTATCACATAGAATAAACTATAACCTACCTCCACCGAAGAACCGGAGACAAACAAGTTAATTCCCCAGTGTTTTTCCTTTCCTCAATGCCTCCAAACGTTCTAATCTATCAAGTATACAATTTTTATAAGCAAACGAGTGCTCGGACATCCATATAACTATATATCTAGCCTAGAATCAATAAACCATTAAATTCTATAATCAAATTCCTAAATTTTGATACAAACTAATATATCAAGTCTCATATGTTCCTAGTTTTCAAACCTAGGATTAAGTCTCAATTCCTCCAATTACCATAACTTTATTGGATTTCATATAATACAATACACCTAATATTTAATTACCTATCTCAATATATCAAAACTTGAATCACAATGTGTTAACTAAAGAAATTAACTAAAAGCTGACTAACAGTTTAGTACACTAGTGGCACATTACAAGGACAAAACATCTTATTTAAAATGTTTTAATTCATATGAAGTGCTCTGATACTAAACATGGCCTAATAATTAGGAATAATCATTATCCAATTATTAGGTCATGCTTACTCATACCCCAAGTCTAGAACACAATAGACATATACCAATTTCAATTTAACTCACCAGTCAATTCTCTTTCTTTTCAATATAATAATATTCACACTATCTGTTATGAATCAACCCCTGCTCGATAGGAACTTTGACGTCACAAAATCAGTTATTGGGCCAAAAAGGTAGATTTGGGATCCAAGCCCAATTAGCAACTAATTTAAAAGGAAGAGAAGTTAGAAAGAGAGGTTATGCATATTATGAAGAAACCTTCTGTTCCTCTCATCTTCTTTCTAGAGTCTTAACTTCTCATCTCCATTCTTTTCTCTATCTCTAGTTATTTGATATTTCAGTACTTCTCTTTGTAATTCAAGTATTGTTATTGTAATTTGGCTATCTTATTATATAATGTTTGAATATTTATGTTGAGAATTCGAGTTTGTTTCATTGGTGCTTTCATCCAGAGGTTTTTCTAATGGAGGACCAAAAAGTACTCAAGGTTTTCGTTGATGATTCAATTCGTGATTCAATCAAAGAAATGAAGGATTCTATCTCTAAAAATCTCGCTGAATTTCGTTCAATGCTGTTGGAGGCTTTGGGGGAAAATGCTACAACCTCTTTTCAACCCCCAAACACAGTTATGGGTGCTAAATTATGGCAGTTTCGAAGCGAGAATATGGAGGCTTGGATAGTCCAAGCGGAGCATTATTTTGATTTCTACAGTATTGAGGAAGATCAAAAGCTTACTGTGGCGTCATTCTTCCTTGATGGTGAAGCATTAGACTGGCACCGATGGTTATTTAGGAATAATCAGTTAATTGGTTGGCCACATTTTGCTGCTAAGGTGAGCATTTGATTAAACCGAAAGAACTTGAGTCCGTGAGAGGGAGATTCACCAATCTTGGGCAAGTACGTGAATGAATACCAATACCGTTGTGAGGGTATGTTGTCATGCTTCCATGAGAAAGATGTAGTTTTCTGAGGACACACATATGTTCAACATCCACAATGGAGCAACATAACAGACTCACTTTTACCACAATATTTTGGTGACCAATCAGAATTCCAAAGTAATGCAGGCCAGGTGTTTGATGAATTTTCCGATAGGTCTAAAGGTGCAATACTAGAATCACACAAGGTGCGTACGATGACCAGAGATACTATTGAAACACATTTTCCTACTGATCCTGAACATCACGTTGCCTCATGTGATGTGGCCAATGACTACGTCGTTGTTATTGAAAATAAAGACAAAAATGAGGGAGAGACCTTGCTTATCATTCCTATAGAAGATAATGTGATTGTCGAGTTTTACCCATTCCTTTTCTCCTAGCCCTGTTTGCCCTTGATGCCTGATGATTTTGGGGATCTAACATTGCCTAATGATTTTGGGGATCTAACATTGTGTGTGAGCGTAAAAATTGGCTTAACCCTTTTCTATTGGTTTGACACTGGGCTACATACTTCTAGCCCAAATACAGTTTGGGAATAGGTTGCTTACAATTTGCTACTCAAAATGTTTGTGAGCCACATCCAAGGGTTCTTGCTATTAAGGTAACAACTTATTGTTATTTATTTCCTCGGCAACCTGAGATGGATCTTTCTGTTTGGGATCCAGGAATTAGTTCCAAATTCTGGGTTGTCACAAGTTCTACAGATAGTTTGGAGGTGTTAATAGTGTTTGAAACAATTTAAAACAAATGGAGTGGTTTAAGTGCAATGTTATTGGATTGGGAGCAGTTAAGTAGAATTGAAATAGGTGTTGAGACCTTTAATGCCATGTATTTTGATAAATGTTCATGGGTAACTGAGAATATTAGGGATCATCTTGATTATTTATGTATGGAGTAAGAGTGTGGCATATCAACAGTTCTTACGATAACAAGGTGAAAACCGAATTTATTATATCAACAATATTTTTGTGCAAGATTTTTTAGTACCACTTGAGGGTTGTACAAAGGCAGAACAAATGGATGGTGTTGAGCTCTCCTTATTTTGTGTGCAATATTCTCATGAAAGCTCTATACAACCTTTCGCCAAATGACTATTTTGAATGGAACATGACTCTACAACCTGATTCTTATTCCTCACCAGGTTTTATTGTTTTTCTCACCTTTGCAAATCGTCCATTTGATCCTGCTATACATGATATTTCTCTATCTTATGGTGCCAACGAGAATATGTTTCAAAATGCTAGTTTTGTTTCTACTTATATTTTAGTAGTGTGGGGTGAACAAGTTTATGGCCATAGGCAGAAACATTTAGGCGTGTTTGAATATTTTATTCATTTCTTGGATCCTCTCTTAGCACTTAATTCTGTTAACTTAGATGTGAGCACGGGTTATATCAGCTGCAAGCAACTAGAGAAATGTGAATTTGGACCAAAGTTAATTTTTACTAATGCAAGTGTTGATGCTCGTCGATATGATTATGCACGTCTCTGCAAGGTATGTATCAAGTAAGAAGTTTCTCCCTTGGCGGACATTTACATATCAATGGCTTGGTTGCTTCTTTGGTCATGTGCTCTCCTTTCGAGTATTCAATTGTTGTTACATTCGCTACACACTTTATGGGTGCCAAAGCTTACATTACTGATGTATTTGGAAGATCTTCTTTGCACTCGAGGGCTTTGGTTACGAGCAGACCATCTTTATATTGTTTCCAGATTAGTGGTTGTTGCAGGAAGTATAAAAGATCACATACTATATTTTATCAACATTTCTCATTTTGTTTTGGTTGTTTCCAGATTGGTTTTTGTTGCAGGAAGTATACAAGATCACATACTATATTATACCGACATTGCATAGTTTGTTTTGGCTACAATTGGTAGGGAGCGCACTACTAACATTGTTCTTGACTCGAACCTTGAGGACAAGGTTCTTATTGAGGATGGGAGTATTGTTATGAATCAACCCCGGCCCGACAGGAACTTTGACGTCACAGAATCAGTTATTGGGACAAAAAGGTATATTTGGGATCCAGGCCCAATTAGCAACTAATTTAAAAGGAAGAGAAGTTAGAAAGAGAGGTTATGCGTATTATGAAGAAACCTTCTGTTCCTCTCATCTTATTTCTAGAGTCTTAACTTCTCATCCTCATTCTTATATCTATCTCTAGTTATTTGATGTTTCAGTACTGCTCCTTGTAATTCAAGTGTTGTTATTGTAATTTGGCTATCTTATTATATAATGTTTGAATATTTATGTTAAGAATTCAAGTTTGTTTCACTATCTAACCCATATACATACACTTAATATACTAAGAAGAATCAAAGTAAAAGAGTCACCTGAAGAACTCGTGACTTTCCTTCGTTCAATGTCGCTTCTGTTATTCTTCTCTTCCCTTTTTTTCTTTTCTAAATAAAATTTAGAAATTTTATGAATACCCACCAACTAATTAATAACCGTAGTTATATAAATAGTTCACTAATTCTCATTTAATATTTACAGGAAGAGCCGAAATAGTTTTAGTACTCAAATGATCTAACAGGTCGTTACACTTATGTCAGGTCTTGTAAATAGTTTCATGTATATATTTTTGTTGATTTTTTTTTCTCATTGTTTTATGGCTATTGCTCCTTATTGTTATCTTCCGTGTGATAGCTCGTTGCTTCTAGTTTCGGGCTATAGATTAGGCTTATATACTACTGGGATGTAATATGTGCAATCATGACCTGAGAAATTGGGTCGAGACATTTCAAAAACTTGCTATTCATATATTTGGCTCATTACCTGATAATTTTTTTGATGTTTGAAGTTATTTTTAAATTGTAAAAATAAAATTATAATAGGTAGGCTAGCAAGAATTACCCTAACCTTCACTGAAGGTAACCTTGTTACCCCTTTGCTTCCCTTCTTATTTACCTATTGTTGTTTGTTTGATGTTATGATTAATCAAATGAAATTCATATCTAGAAGTCAAGGTCTTATAGAGGATTCATTTTTTTGAGGAAGCTACTTGGGAAGCTGAGGAGGATATGAGAAAAGATACCCGCATTTCTTTACTTCTGGAGAAATTCCAGAGCAAGGTAATAACTTTTTGTAAAAGCACTCTTTAAATTGATATGCTAGAGTGATCTCATTTGAGGATGAATGTTTTCAAGGGGGAGATATTGTAACACCTCGGTTTTAGAAAGACCTAAATCTAGAAAGAAATAAATTGGAAATAGCTAAATTGAAGTTTGTTTAAGATACTCTTAAATTGTGAGTTTTTGGTCAACTTCAAACAATCATAACTTTCAGCACAGAATGAGTTAGGTGTCCCATGAGATATCAAATCGAAGGTTGTTGAGTCCTATTTTCAACTTCTCCGAGTTCGCTAAATTTCAAGTTCGAATGAGGGAGATATGCTTATTTGAGTTCTGCCTGTCTAGTTAAAGAAATTCATCCGAATTAAGGAGGGGTAGTTTGGTCTTTTCCTTACCCCCACTAGCCTAGCTAATTTTTGTTAATCTATTAGGGTTCTAAAATGATTGAAATCAATTTTATTCCTTCCTAAACACGCTTAGGGGTTTTGAGAGGAGTTCAAGAGGAGAAGAGAAGAACGTTCAAGATTCTTGCGAGCTTTGAGGATTTTTCCCAAGAATTTGATTCTTTCGAGGTATGTAGACTTTCATAGTGATGGGTTAGTTCACACTCACACCAATCATGATTTTCCTTATTGAATTCATCCAGGAGATTTCGTGTATTGCGTTCTTGATGAGTTTTCTTGATATTTGTTTTTCATTCGTTATTAATGGAGTTTGATGAGTTCTTGAGGCGAGGGTTTTGAGTTTGAGGATTGTTCTTGATGTAAATTGAGTGGGTTTTCGATGAACTTTGTTGGGTTTGGGAATCTAAACGAGGGTAAATCATTAGATTCTAGATAAGTTAGGCCTTGAATTGAAGCAAGAATATTCGTCAAAATCTGAATAAAGGGGTGGGGCGTCGCGCCTGCATAGCATTCTAACTACTGTTTAGTAGTTTGGGGCCTGGCATACCGCGCCACTCAGTGCGCCCTAAATTACCGTCAGTAGTTTTGGGGCTGGCGTCCCGCGCCACTCAGTGCGCCAAGTCTCCTACCCTTCCGTCCTTCTTTCTGTGTGTGTTTTCTCGAATCATACCTATGTTCTCTACTTGATATCCACATGTAAAATCTTCATTAATCCTTGAGAGATCATGCATATCTTAATCATAACTCTTAAATCTTCATTTCAAATGCAAGTAAAGATTAAGAGTAAAGTTCGAGGATGCCTTTTCAAGTCATTTGAGAAGTCTTTTACAATCTTTTAAAACTTGTTTAAAGACTTGAGTACTTGAGCATGAGGATGAGAAGAGTTGAGTTCATGTTTCCAAAATGAATATAAGGGAACTAAGTATTCTCGACTGTAAATGTTTTACATTTAAAAACGAGAGGAAACCTTGATTTCCAATTAGTTCATGAGGAGTTTTTGATCATAATCTCTTTTAAGAGAACCTTTTGAGTAATAAACTCAAAGTTTGAGGATGAGAAAATATTTTTAAACATATGAGCATGAGTTATATTATTGGAAGTAGTATTGAGCACCGATATGGGGACAAGTTTAGACAACTCAAAGTCCTCATGATAAATCATGTATGCCAACATGGGTAAAGGGTCATACTTTTTAGACGATTCCTTATTGCTTTTAAGCATAGCTTAGTGGATCCACTTAGTTGAGAATGTCTTATATTCCAACAAGGTATAGGATAATTCTGGCAGTGTGGGCGAGAAGTTGTATCATCACATAGCTCATAGTGATGGTTGCCAGTTTAAGAATCTCTCAAATAAGAGTAAAAGAGTTTATTGTTGTATTTTTAAATACATTGAGATATTATCTATTGTTTTACAAGCTTTCTTTATACTGCATCCTTATGGTTGCTTTTATATTGAATTATGTTGAGTATTTCTTAGTTCAGTTGAGTTGAGATGAGGTGAGTATGTTTTTCTTTTTAATCAATTCAAGCTTATGTATGTGCTTTAGAGTTCCCCTTGCATGCTCGTACATTCAATGTATTGACAACATTTGACCTGCATCTTTTTATGATGCAGATACAAGTATTCAGGGTCATCAACAGGCGCTCTGTTGATACCACTTGCAGTCCTAATTAGCTTTGGTGAGCCTCCTTACTTCCGGAGGATTTCCACTTTTATTTTCAGTCTTGTTAAGATGTTGTGGGTCTTGTCCGACGTCTATCACAGTTATTAGAAGCTTCATAGACAGTAGTGTTTTGAAGAGTCTTTTCCATTTTTATTGTTAATGTTTAAGACTTGAGTTGCCTTCTTATGGCTAGTTGAATATTTTTAAATATTCTGAGTTATGTATTTTGAGACATTTGAGTTAAATCTTTTCATTTGAGTTCCTATGTTGTTGAGTAAGTCTTCCGCTGAGTATTGAGTCAGGCCAGGGGTTCGCTTGAGAACCAACAATGGTTCTCGAGTGCTGGTCACGTCCAAGGTGTAGGCTTGGGGCGTGGCACTATTTTAAGTGAATAATCTGCACTGATCATTTGGGTTCGTGCTTAGCATAGGCCATGACCTATTTAGAAATAATAAGGAAAACTTTTAAAAATAACAAACATTAGGCACTCAATACCTATATTTTACTTTATTACAAATAATAGCAAATGTTGGGAGAGGAAGGAGGAGAAAGGCAAGCGAGATCTCGAAGAGAGAGGAGAAAGTTTATTTATTTCGCAAATTTCGAAGAAAAAATGCAAATACAAATTGATTTGTATCAAAATAAATACATATTAAGAGGAGAGAGGCGAGCGGAATCAAGAGAGAGAGGAGAGAGGATTGTATTTTGTATTTACTTTGCATTGTATTACGTACTTATTTTATATCAATTGTATTTGAAATACAACGAATTATATTTTGTATATATTGGCATTGTATTCTTTATTTATTTTGTATCAATTGTATTCGAAATACAATGAATACAATTATATTCATCCTCTCTTTGATTGGATACAATCACATTTGACAAAAAGGATGAATGCTTACTGTATTCGTACAAATACAAAAATACAAAGTACAGTTTTTCGAATACAATTGAAATAATATACAAAAGTCTCACATATATTAAATTTAATACAATTGATACATTATACATTTGAATGAATTTCTTCTTATTGGCATGAGAGAGAAAAACACACACACAGAGGGAGGAGAGGCAAGGGAGAGAGGGGAAGGGTACAAATAGAGAGCGCGGGGAGGAGAGGGCAAGTGAGAGGGAGGGGAGAGAGATGAACACTTTGCTATACTAATAACATAATGTTCTTTTTTATAAAAATTTTAAACTATTACTCCCTCCGTTTCAAAAAGAATTTCCTAGTTTTCTTTTAGTTTGTTTCAAAAAGAATGACCCCTTTCCTTTTTTGGCAACACTTTAACTTCAACTTTCCACATGACATGTTTAAGGCCACAAGATTAAAGGACATTTTGGTACATTTGACATAACTTTAATTTAGAACCACAAGATTAAAAAGTCTTCTTTCTTTTCTTAAACTTCGTTCCAACTCAAACTAGGTTATTCTTTTTTAAACGGATGGAGTACTATTTTTCATATATAAAGAGTCAGTATCTTAAAACGTCATTGAACTGTGGAAAATTATCTAACAAAGTTACTGAACTTTGATTTATATGAATAAAATCACAACTTTAGACTTTTTTCTTTATGTATTTATTTATAAACCCACAAACAAATAAAATTATAGAATCTATTTATTTTTATGTCATATAATCATAAACCCGTAAGTAAACAAAATTATATATTTTTTCTATTTTTATACCGCGTATGTTTTTTCTCATTTTGCAAAACAAGTACTCCCTCCGTCTCATTTTATGTGAGATAGTTTGACTCGACACGGAGTTTAAGAAAGAAATGAAGACTTTTAAAACTTATGGTCCAAAATGAGTGATAGAAATTTGTGTGGCTGTAAATCATTTCATTAAGGGTAAAATAGACCTTTTATAGTTAAATTATTACTTAATATAGAAATGTGTCATTCTTTGTGGGACTGACTAAAAAAGAAATTAAGTCACATAAATTGGGACAAAGAGAGTAATTACGTTTTTTTTTGGATTATGTCAGAAGCTCAAAGTTTCTATCATATCAATACCGTTCTTGTAGTCCTAATTTGTGTCTGACATAACCACAAAAAATTACAAAAATAATTCCAATATTTTGCTATGATTTCTAGTCTTTTTCTTCTTCTTTTGATTCTGAACTTCAATAAAATACTCCTCCATAATTTTTAGAAGTCAATAAAGAAGTAGAAGAAGCGGGAGACTCAACTTACCAGGGGAAATATGGTTTTACTATTAGATGAATTCAATTTATGGGTAGGTTGGATATAATAATAAAATAGATTCTAAAATTTTATTTATTTGTGGGTTCATATTAAATAACATAAAAAAATAATTTAATTTATCATGTCAAATTTATTTTAATGATAATTGTAGTTAAATGATTATTGAAGATAAAAGTCTTAAGTTGATTATGGATACAAAATAAAGTTTAATGACTTTACCAAATAATTTATCATAGTTCAGTGACCTTTTTAAACAGGGAAAATGTTCAAATATGTCATTGAACTTTCAGAAAAAGTTCATTTATATCATCTGTTCAAAGTTTGATTCATCTATGACATTGTTGTTAAAGAAAAGGCTCATCCATGCCATTTTTTTTAACTCCAATTTTGCAAAATCACTTTTTACACCCCAAACAAGGTTTAACATTTTTCAATTGAAATTCGGATCAAATGTACTTTTTTTGTTTGTTCTTCCTTAAGAACACCAAGAACACATGAACATAAACAACTCTCAAATTTTCAACATATTCAATTCTTCGCGAAATCATTTCAAATTTCGGCTACATCATTAATTTCTTTTTTTTTTTAAAATCAAAATTCTAAAATCATTTGTAGAGTTTAAAAAAATTACTTGTATTAAAACAAAATACTCCAAAAAACAAAAAATAGTCAAATTTTCAAAAAAATTGCTTTGATTCATGTTTTTGTAGTTGTTTTTGACATTAGATCTTTGTTTCCTAGTGTTTTTTGAGTCTATGTTCAAAAAATGATTTGAAGTTGTGGAGGAAATTCTACCATTAAATAATGTTGTAGTTTTGAAACTTTGAAGAAATTTCAAGTGAGTCTTGTTGAGTTAAGTTGAATTCGTGCTCAAAAGATGTTAAATTTTGATATCTAGCTCGAAGAGAAACTACTCTTGAAACTACGGCTCGTTACAATCCCTCTGTAACGAGCCGTAGCCCCTAGCCCGTAAGTGATCCTAAAAAAAGCCAACCCCACTTTTTAAAAAAAAATATATATAAAGTCAGAAAGAAGCAAAATACAGCTATTACTGCTTTAATTTTCGCTAAAATGAAAAACTCAAAAGTAAGAAGTTTGGCCACCAAAAATGTGATGCAGAGGACTATTCTTTTCTTAATCAAAGATTTCAAATTTGAGGTGTGATGTGAATATTAAAAAAATCTTGATAATTGATGATTTTTTTTCTTGAATAGAGTCTTACGCAATGTAAATTTCAATATTATTAAAATAATAATGCAAATATTGAAGATGGAGAAAAAAAAAAGTACTCATTTTGTCATACTTTATATAATTTATTTTCATTTTTAATTGGTGTAAAAAAAGATAAATTTATATAGTATTAAGTAACAATTTAATTTTAAAATATTCATTTTATTTTAATAAAAATAATTTATAATCATACAAATTAATTCACAAATTTCAAACTTTTTTTTTTTCTACTCATATAAAATGAAACGACGGACGAAAGTTTAGTGGTGGGGGCAGTGGTGCTGATTCTAAAGCTAATAATAGATAAGAGTTGAGAAACATTCTCAAATTGGATTTTTGCGAGAACACTGTGTTGCTACTGTGGCAGACAAAAATCAGAAAAAACAACTTATCTTTTTTATGGATCGATTTTTTTGTGTTGTATTTTTCTCTCAAAGTTTTACATCTTCACGTCATTTATAATGCTTTTCACACTGTATTTGCACTGTTGTAGCTCAACTAATTTCATTGCGCCGCATCAAAGCTAATTTGGAACCTTCTTGAGTGAGTTTTTTTTCTTTTTCTGAAGATTAATGAATTTCTTTTTTCTCATAATGCATGTTCAATCAGTTTTTGGTTGAATTTTCTGATTTTGGATAACTTTTCTGCAAATGGGGTTTGAGTCCTTGTGATGGTCTATCGTTATAGATTTTGAAAATTCATCTTTAAATATTTGCTTTGTCATAAAAGTTGATTAGATTTTTAACACATAATCTTCCGATATGTATATTGGAAATGACCTCTGTATAGGTAGGGTAGGTAACGTTTGTGTATATTCTGTGGTGTCAGACTCCACCTATGAGATACACCAAGTATATTTTTGTTGTTGATTTTTAAATATTTTCAAATTCCCAAAAAATTAGTCTGAGTTGGGTTTTTGGGACTTTCACTCGTAGAACTCCAAATTTTCTTTTAAGTAAAATGCATGTTCAAATACAATTTCAAATTTTAAAAAGTCAAATTTTTAAGTTTCAATTTCAAAACGTGTGATGAAAAAGGGGGTTTAGTGTTTTCCTTTTTGCCTTGTTATTAGTTTATATATATTTATGTTCCGCGTGGAAAATACTAAATTCAGTTGAAATGTGTAAGTAGTATATAAACTCTCATCCTCCAATGTCCTGTTATGTTTATGAAGATTCTATGTCTTAGAAATTTTACATTTGCCTATATGAAACACTTTTTTTTTTTGGGTTGTAGTGGTTGTTTGTTCATATTTGTGCATTTTTCCAGAATCAGTTGATGCTTTTTGTCTAAAAATTTGAGTGGTGCTCTTCAATTCATACCATTCTGATATGTGTCTTTGCTGTGACAGGTTTTTTTCTACTCGTTTTCTCAAAAAAAAAAAAAAACAATTTGGTGAAGTTTATATATAAAGAATTAGTTAAAGGGCGGTGGTGTCAGTGGAGTGCAAGTGGGATTGCCTCTGATTTTCAAGAAACTATAACTAGCATTTAACAGATACAGAATCATCAAAGAAATCAATTTTTTTTTTCTTGTTGAAGGCCTAAAATAGCTCTAAATTTTAGATCAGAGGTGAAGAAAATTCGCGCCGGAAGATGAAGTATATGAAGCTTGGATCTAAGCCTGATCAGTTTCAGACTGAAGGAGATAGTATCAGGTGAATATTGAACTTAAATTTTGGTGAATGCTGTTGAGTTTTGTTTGTTCTGCATATATTTCTTGTTTCTGCTTTAATATGTGTTACTCAAGCCGAGGGTCTTTCGAGACTACATTGGATTTGTTGTTGTTGTTATTTCTTATTTCTAGATGATTTTAAGTTTTATGCACTGATCGACAGGGTACTTTTTATATTACTATAGTGCTATGGTTGTTGAAACTTTTGTTGTCTTCATTTAAGTTAGTTTTTCCTCTCATATTACAAACACAGAAAGCACATCATGCTGTACAATTTTGATGAAAAATGTTTTGGCGGTTATAGTTGCTTAAATCAATCTTCAACTGTTTGGTTGGGTAAAAAATTGAAATTCTAAGTTTGTCTGAGTTGCGGGGACTCTTCACTTTCGATGTTGCACCCGTGTCGGATTCTTAAAAAATATAATACTTTTGGAGAATCCGACACACACCTGTTGACATTTTGTGGAGTCCGAACAACATAGGAGCTTGGTTGGTTTTGCAGGTGGCATTTGAAGATGAATATGAGTAGCGAAAAATTGAAAATAATGTTAGCATGTTGGTTGGTAGAAGCACTGTGATATGGAGTAGCAATAGAAAAAGTTTCATAAATGGCTTACACACTTAGTAGATATCAAATGTTTTTCTTGAAACATAAGCTTTCGACAAATTTAGATCATCAAACATCAGAAGACGATTTTGTCAACAAAAATATATTCTTGAAAAATGTTGTTTTTCAAACTAGACTGGACCTTTAAGTTAATGTTTTCACATTTATTGGCCGTTCCGGCAACTCCTATTAAATATTTTCGACCACTTCCCTTATCACACGAGAACTAACCTGGGCCATTGCCTTGTTCTTGGTTCCCCACCTCTTATCAAATATCACAACAGGCATATCTGGATCAAGATAGATAGAAGCCCTTTTGCTGCCTTTGATTTATAGTCTAATTTACGCTACTCTAACCTCTTGATGTGTTCTAACTCATTGCAATGATATGTTTATGTTTGACTTGTATAACGTGTCTGTGCTCATTTATTTCACATTTTCAGTAAGTAAAAGAAAACAGTATATTTCTGGTTGTGTTCTTTTGAACTAATACCGTGTTGATCCAGTTGAAACCTGGATCAGAGAAAGTGTAGTAGTACCTTGAAGGTAAAGTAGTATATAGGTTTCTTTGCCTTCTCTGAACTAGGATCCAACAGTTTGGAAAAAAGTGTTAGCACCAGGGAAGCGTGCTAATAGTGTTATCTCTTCTTCCACGCCTCCGCGAATGTACAACTAATGAAAATCACAGTGATGGTGTGACTGCTCAGGGACTGCTCCGATACATTTTTAGGCTGTAAATATGTTAGTAGCTTTACATACCGAGGAACTTATTACTTAAGGGTCATTTTCTCAAACTGGAAATGAAAATGATGCTAAAGGAAGGGAAACGTACACCATTATTACATGACAGAGAGTTAACAAAACACACCCCTCTTTCTGTGTAAAATCTAGAATGAAGGAAAAGGAAAAGTATGCTACAAGAACTTAGATCATGTGGCGGTTACAATGCCCTTCATGAAAAGAAGACTTTTAACATTCATATATTTAGGATAGCTCCTTTGTTAGTTAGTAAACCTCCAGTTTTCAGTCTACGCATATCAACTTATATAGCATTTGTTGTTTCAAATATTTGCTTGTAGTTATTCGTCTGCGTTTCACATATGAAGAAGTGATGTGGTAATTTGAGATTAATAGTAAAGTTTTGATTAGGCATATGATCTATGAACTTTATATTCAGGTATGTAGCAGCTGAATTGGCTACTGACATGGTTATCAATGTTGGAGATGTGAAATTTTACCTCCACAAGGTAAGTAACCTTTCTCATTCCATATTTGTCAGTTGTTTTCTGAATGAGAAATAGCAAATATACTAATAGAAGTACATTTTCTTCAGTTCCCACTTCTGTTGAAGAGTTATCGCTTGCAGAAACTGATTGCTTGTACAAACGAAGAAAATAGTGATGAAATCAACATCCATGATATACCTGGTGGACCTGCTGCTTTTGAAGTATGCGCAAAGTTCTGTTATAATATGACAGTAACTTTGAATGCATATAATGTCGTTGCAGCTCGTTGTGCAGCAGAGTACTTGGAAATGTATGAGTCAGTTGAGAAGGGAAATCTTATCTACAAGATTGAAGTTTTTCTTACGTCTAGCATCTTCCGGAGCTGGAAAGACCCCATCATTGTTCTTCAGACCACAAAAGCTTTTCTTCCCTGGTCCGAGGAATTAAAAATCGTTAGTCATTGCCTGGAATCTGTAGCTTCTAAAGCTTCTGTAGACACCTCAAAGGTGGACTGGTCTTACACTTATAACCATAAAAAGCTTCCATCTGAAAACGGAAGTGATCTGCACTGTAACGCGGTGAGCTGGCAACAACTTGTTCCAATAGACTGGTGGGTTGAGGACCTTTGTGAGCTTCATATTGATTTGTATAAACGGGTCATAGTAACAATAAAAACAAAAGGAAGGATTTCTTCAGAAGCAATAGGTGAAGCATTGAAAGCATATGCCAACCGGAGGCTACCAGGATTCAGCAAGGGCAGTATACAAGGAAGTGATCCTGAAAAGTATCGGTACATGGTTGATACGATTACTTGGTTGTTGCCCAAAGAGAAGAACAGTGTTTCCTGCAGTTTCTTGATCAAATTGCTGCAAACATCTATTGCATTCAAATGTGGACAAACGACGAGAAGTGAACTGAAGAGGAGGATTGGCCTGCATATGGAAGACGCAACAGTAGGTGACTTACTAATTCGAGCTCCAGATAGTGAGACTATTATATTCGATATTGACATAGTACACGACCTCGTAGAGAATTTCATGTTGCATCAAAAGAGCAGTCAGATTGATAGTTCTGCAGATAATAGATTCCACGATATATGCCCCACGTTTGCATCAGATGCTTCCGAAGTAAAGATGGCTAGGGTAATCGATGGATACCTTGCTGAAGTTGCTAGAGATCCAAATCTACCACTATCGAAATTTATCAATCTCGCAGAATTGGTCTCTAGCTTCTCTAGACCTTCCCATGATGGAATTTACCGTGCTATTGACATGTATCTTAAGGTATCATCTTGTACTTCTCTTGTTTGAGTTGCAGTTTGTGTTCATGTAAGCTCGAGAGCCTCGCTCTTGAGAGGGAAAATGCCAATATTATGTGAAGAATTTCTCGTCAAGGATCATGAAGGATCATTATTTTGTTTTGACAGGAACATCCTGGGATAACCAAAAGCGAGAGAAAAAGAATTTGTAGGCTAATGGACTGCAGGAAGCTATCAGCTGAGGCCTGCATGCATGCTGTGCAGAATGAGCGCCTTCCTTTACGAGTAGTTGTACAAGTTCTGTTCTTTGAGCAACTCAGAGCCACAGCATCATCCGGTGGTGGCAGCACTCCTGACCTGACTAGATCGGTCAAGTCTTTGCTCCCGGTAGGATCTCAGAGGTGCTCCACATCTGCTACATCCAACATTGAGGACAATTCGGATGCTGTGCTCACAGCCAAGGAACTTAAAGCTCTGAAAGGTGAGCTTGCTACTCTAAGATTGAGAGACAGAGGAGATAACAATTGTAGTAACTTGAATGACACAAAAACAAATGCTGCAACGGTTGACGATAGCAAAGTGAGGAGTTCAATCATGTCCAAAAAGATGCTCTCAAAACTATGGTCAAATAAAGATAGACAAAGTGAGAATAGCAGCTCAGATACATCAGAAAGCCCATCATCTTCTAAGGCTGGGGAAACAAAGTCTACCTCATGTAGAAGTGGGAGGCATTCCCTCTCTTAGTATTAGCTGAAAAGTAGCCACGAGCTCAAAACCGACCACAGACCAGTGCCCGATATTGAAGAGGAGAAGGGTAAAGGGACGTGTCCATTTGAGCCGTGTGCTCGCTGGGAGATTTCTCGTTCATATAAGAAAAAAACACAGCTGCAGAGTGAAATAGTTTCCCTCATCATGTAAACTATTGCACTCCCTGTTGACTCTAGGCTAATCCACTTAGAGAAAGTATAGATTAGAGCAAGGGAAAGTTTTTGTAGAAGGAAACAAGTTCTATGGTAGCTTTCAAATTCTTTCCTAAAAGTTTTCTTTCTCTGTTAATAAGTGGCTCCCATACACCAATTGTATCATATTCTTGACAATAAAACTCTCTACTATTATCAGTTGTCGCTCTATATTTCCTTTTTTCTCTTTTGGTAACTCAAACTTACAACCTTCGGGTTCGGGTTGGAACTTGGAAGTGACGAGTGCTTACCATCCAAGCAACTTTCCCTTTTTGCGCAATGAATACAGACTATGTCAATTGTATTCATTTGCGATGAATACAACATGTATTTTTGTACACGCAATGGATACATTGGAGCCAACATTCAAAGAAATAGGGATGGAGTATACAAGAATAAAATACAGGGGTGTATACATAGGTACATAATCACAAAAATAGTCAAACAAGGATTCACTCATAAGAATATAGTCAAATAAGGATACAAACAACAAAATACATCCCATCCATGTTTAAAATAAACCAATAGGCGAAATATATAGAAATATAAGGGGTATATATGGGTACAAATAACTTACATAAATCATAGTGTAAGACCCTAAATTACATTATATCCCTACTCTTTTCTATTTTACAAAAATCCCTTAAAATATTAGTCATCTAGATACATTAATTGTGATATATTATAAAACTTGTATGTTGCACTTAATAAGGAATATTAATGTAAAATTGATTTTATTTCCCACAAATCACGCAGAACCTGATTGATATCAATCCATTTCAATCTGTAACAACTTCACAAAATTCAAAAATCAAATTTTCATCTTCTCCATCAATTCGAAATCTTGAATCTCAAATCTGTCATTGTAGATGATTGGAGAGATGGTTTAGATATATTCAATTGCTCTGATCCTTACAAGAAAGTTAGTGCAATTGTGCAGGCTATCAGGAACTATAACGATCCCCATATTTTGACCGCGGCGAGCAATGGTTCGGAGTAAGCAATGGGTGATCTAAATCTGAATGAAAACAAAGTCGATCTATTTGTTAGTGATGATACTTACTGATGATAACAAGCTTAACCTTTTTGTGTCTGTTTTTTATTATAATATCATGTATTTTGCAGTTCAACTTTGTGAACAATATCTTTTTTTGGTTTTCTTTTGCAATAACATGATGATGAGTTTAACAAGTCGTGTTTTACACTTGTTTACATGTTTGTGGCACCGGAAAATAATGGAAACATTGACTTTAAATGACTCTAGATATTACTATATTGTGAAGACATGTTAATCAATTTGTTTTAGTTATTGTTTACATGTTTATAGTTGTGTGTTGTAATGAATATAGAAACGACAGATGATCAAATCGAATACATTCAATTCTTACATTTAGCAGTAATTTTTATAAATGTACCATAGCCAATAATGTGTATCAGTAATTTGTATAAATGTATCACTGTAAAATAATAAGTATTTAGCAGTAATTTGTATAAATGTTTCATTGCAAAATAATGGGTATTTAACAGTAATTTGTATAAATGTATCATAGCCATTAGTGTGTATCAGATTACGTGTGATTGCATATCTTATACAATCAAATTGCATATCTTATTCGAAGGAAATCAAATTGAAAACCATTTGATGAGATTGAGAAATATTATTGATACATTATAGAGCTTGATATATGGAAAATGATACATTATACATTACTTACGTATCAAGTACATTTGAATTGAACATGAAACTCACTAGTCGAAGTATCAACAACATTAGGTTATGTATCAGTATAATAAATATAAACATGATACATTGATAGAATCCACTGGTTGAAGTATCAACAACATTAGATTATGTATCAATATAATAACTATAAGCATGATACATTGCATAAATCTCACTAGTCGAAGTATCTACAACATTAGGTTATATAAACATGGTACATTGCATAAAACATAGTCATTGTATTAGAAAACTAAATTACGAAATAAAATAAACGAGATACATTGAAAACTTGTGCCTTTGATAGAGACGAACATGATAAGGCAAATTCGACTTTTTCCTCTTTATTTGAGCGTTTTTTCATAATAGATTTAGAATTCGAAATCCTTCTTCATGAATAAGACTGAATAAACATTAAAGAGTGCAGATACATAACACCCAATTGATTTTGGTACTGTTTATATATCCTTTTAAATTTGAATACGATTGAAGATACATTATAGAACTTGATACATTCGGTAGTGTTTATGTATCAAGTACATTTACATTGAACATGATAAACAAAATTGAAGATTCAACAATATTAGGGTTCTGTATCAATATCGTAAATATGAACATGATACATTGCATAACAACGAAAGTTACTGTAGTAGTGATGTATCAGATCAGTGATAACACTAACAAAGACTATTTTAATGTATCATAAAGTTAAAACGAAGGCATTATACATAAATTTATGGATCAAAATCAACTATATACATAAAAAAACTGAATCTTGGGTAGAGAAGGGTGTTGAAACAAAGGCATTATATATTAAATTATGAATCAAAATCAATTAGATACATTGAAATATGAAGCTTGGGTAGAGAAGAGTGTTTAGTAACCTATTCTACTTCCCCCTTTTCTTAGAATCTTTCTCAATGAGCAATTTAGAACTTGGAATACATCTTTCATTGATTTCGAATCACAAACAAGAGGGATGAGATCTTCCTTTTGTAAACTTAATTGGGTAAGACCAATATTAAATGATGGATCAGAATCCATATGTAACTTTCCATCGCCGTATGACAAACAACCGATTCATCTCTTCTCTTCCGTTCCTTTTGCTTCGTATTGTTCGATAATTCTTTCTGAAGATCGCCCGTACATATCTCATCCATATATATAAGAAGTTTATAGATGAAAAAGCTAAAAAGAATTTAAAAAATCAATAATTGATTAATTAGAAAGAAAAAAGTGGACGAAGAAGAAGATTGGAGAACTGAAAAAGAAAAAAGAAAAGATGTGAAATATGAAGAAGAAGATTGGTGAGTTGGAAAAGAAAAAAGAAAAGATTTGAAATTCAAAAATGGAGTGATGGAGACAATTGGTGATACCATAGAGTGATTTTAGGCGTGAAAAAAGGAAAAAAAATCATGAGGGTGATTGTTTAGAGTGATGTATTTGAAAAAGTGAAAGAAATTGAAGAAAAGAGGGATTTTTGTAATTTTTTAAAATGGTAGGGAATAATAGAAAATAAGGTAAAAAAAAGTTGTGTAGTTAGGTAATTTATCCTAATAAAAATACATTCCATATCTTAAGAAAAATTAATACATACATGATACAAGATACAAAAATTCATCCCATAGACATAGAGTGACATACATAAAAATATATTTCTAATAATATCTGGAATTTATCTTATATTCACTAACAATATTAATAAATTTTATACAATCTACACAATTTAATATATTATAGAAAGTTACTTGTCTTATTGTATGCAAAGTTTATTTTTTCATGTATTAATTATTTATTTCACTTTATGTACTGCATAATTTTCCATCATAATGTATACATATATTAGTTATATGATCAAACTAAACACCGTATTAATTTTATACATGAATAATTTACCTCCTAATCAGGTAATAGAAACATTAAGGAACTTGGTCCAATTTTATTGTCATTCACAAGCCATGCAACTTCGATCAATTAAATTTAATTGCTCCACAGTCTTTACGAATATTTCCATTTTTACCCAACTTCAACCCAACTCGGCCCAATTTAGTCATCTCATTCACAAATGCGGTTTCGAAAACTTTAGAATTGCTGGCCCATAAATTAACAGTACCCTTGGACCTTTGGTCTGTGAATAAAACTTGATCTGAGGTGAATAGGCCCATTCCATTTTTTCAAGTTTTTGAAGTAAGGAAATTTCATATATTTGAGGGTTAATTACATCCTATTTAGAAAGTTTCCCTAATTATTAAAATTCAGAATTTTTCTCTACTCTCAGATATACTTTTTGGTTGTCCAATACATTGCTTAATGAGAGGAACATATCCTAGAGAGGACATGGATGTATCCAAAAGGGGATGAATGTATACAGGAGGGGGATAGGGATATATCCGAGAGGAGATTTTAATAATTTTTTTAAATGATAGAAAATTTTAGAGATTATGATATATTTACGTAATTTTTTCATATGGATATAATAAAAGGTCGGTTTACGTACCCATGCAATTTTAGATAGTGTTTTTAGGCAGTCAATTAGTTTGCTGAAAAAATAAATTAACAGCCATCACAATATTCAGATAAAATAATACCTAAATTTACAACTAAAAACAGTAAAAATACAATTTATGATTTGTTTGAGCAAGCCTCTAGTAAGTCAAAAATATTAAGTTCTTAGAAAATAAAATGCTATTTTTTTAAGTTAGATATTTAGCCAAATTTTCAGGAAAAATTAAGTGTGAATTTTTTTATTTTTTTTTATCTATATAATAGTTTTACATTTTTATGAAACAATACAAAAACCATGAAACCATTAAAAAATATATTTAATGGCACATGAAAGTCATCTAAAACTGCATTGATGATTATTTGAGCAAACCTAATGAGCGTGAGCCGATACACTCTCTGTCCCTAATTATGTAACGACCCGTTAGTTTATTTTGAGTATTAAAACTATTTCAATTTTTCTCGTAGATTTAAATGGTAATTTTGAACAAGTTATTTAATTAGGATTACTTAGTTGGTGGATATCTATTAAATAGTTAATTTTTATTAGTTGATGATTAATGGGCTAAGTCCATAATTTATTTAATATCCTATATTAATTGGTTAATATTTATTAAAATAAGTTAGGGGTTTATTACTTTTAATATATAATCTATATCTATATAATAGGAGAGGTGATAGAGCCTACGTATCAGCACCACAATTAATCTCTAATTTTTTATTTTTAAATTATAAACTAATTAAATAGAATTAATGTAAATTTTTTATTAAAGGGAAAACAGTTACTGTTTTAGAAGACAAATTAGAATTTTTGTTTTTTTTTTTTAAAAAATAAATGAAAAACGTTGAATTTTAACATACAAGTTAGATTCTTCAATTTTGAGTTTAAAAAAAACAATTAAATATATATAATTTAAAACTTATTAACAAAAAAGTATTATCTAATAATAATAAAAATAAAAATAATAATAATAATAATCTATATCTATATAATAGGAGAGGTGATAGCGCCTACGTGTCAACACCACAATTAATCTCTAATTTTTTATTTTTAAATTATAAACTAATTAAATAGAATTAATGTGAATTTTTTATTAAAGGGAAAACAGTTACTGTTTTAGAAGACAAATTAGAATTTTTGTTTTTTTTTTTTTAAATAATGAAAAATGTTGAATTTTAACATACTAGTTAGATTCTTCAATTTTGAGTTTTAAAAAAACAATTAAATATATAATTTAAAACTTATTAACAAAAAAAGTATTATCTAATAATAATAATAATATATCTATATATCTTGGAGAATAAAAAGTGCCACATGTCATCACCACAAAAAATCTTAATTATTCAATTTTGAAAAATAAAATTTAAATATAAAAATAAGTTAAATTTTAAAATGTTTTGAAAAAAGACTACAACTACGTTATTTTTTTCAAAATAGTTACCACACTTTTTACATTTTAAAAAGTCATAAAAATAGAAAACGATAAAAAAAAATTCTATATATATCTATATATAATAGGGGAGGTGAAAGCTCTTAGTCAGCACCACAAAAAACCAATTTTTAAAATAATTAAAATTAATTAAATGTAGAATGATTAATAATAAACTACTAATATATTTTTTCAATAATTTTAAATATGGTGATGTAACGTGTGTGTGATTTCCTTTTTTTTGTGGGAAGTTAACTTATTTTTAATTTAAATAATATTAATATTAATAATAAGAAAAAAAACTGACAATAGAAAAAAAATTTAAAAAGAACTACCCACGTTCTTTGGGAAAATAGCATATATATATATATATATATAATAGGGGAAGTGAAAGCTCTTACGTGTCAGCACCACAAAAAACCAATTTTTAAAATAATTAAAATTAATTAAATGTAGAATGATTAATAATAAACTACTAATATATTTTTTTAAATAATTTTAAATATGGTGATGTAACGTGTGTGTGATTTCCTTTTTTTTGTGGGAAGTTAACTTATTTTTAATTTAAATAATATATTAATATTAATAATAAGAAAAAAAACTGACAATAGAAAAAAAAATTTAAAAAGAACTACCCACGTTCTTTGGGAAAATAGTATATATATATATATATATTAGAAAATGTGACAGTGCCTACGTGGCAACGCCATAATTATTCTTCAATTTTTAATCAAAAAATCATTTAATTAAATCTTTTAAATGAATGGAATTTTTAAAATGAAAATTTTAAAGCGGTTACAAAACTTTTTATGTGAACTAAACAAAGGATAAACCAATTAATATCCCTTTAATGTTTTTGTTTAGTTATATTAATTATTATTTAAAATTGAATATTATGAAATTGTGTTTTGCAAAAAAAAAAAAAAGAAAAAACCCCATGATACATTTTAAATTCTGCTAAAACAAAATAAGCATTACAATTAGAATTTATGAATTATTAAATTATTAATTTTAAAATAAAAATAATCTAAAAAATAAAATAAAAATTGCAATCACTAAAAAAGAATTGTGTTTTAACGTGTTTATTGGCTGGCTCTTTTTATAAAAAAAAAACAAATTTGAAAGTTGGATTTGAATTATTCTTATTGGTTGAGATAAATTTAATTATTTAAAAATTCTATAACTGAAAGTTAATGGGTGGTAATGTTAGTAACCGCAAACATCTATCTATCTATAAAATAATAAAAGCATGAACAACTTTTTGGTTCATCCGGATAGATACTTTTTGTCAACGCTTCAGAATTTCAAATTGAGAAAACTACTAATGACATTTTTATAGTAACTTCATCAACAAAATTTCAATGAAAAAGCCAAAAAAAATATTTTATCCTATTGCCAAAGTTTTTCACTATATACATCAATCTCAATAACACATATTACAATTATACACGAAATTTATTGGATTTTTTAAAGTGGCTATAAAACTACGAAGAAGGAGATCCAAGAAAAGGGTTGTAAGAGGTTGGGAGTTTATGACCTTTATTCGGTAAATTAGATCAACATTTTGCATTTGAAACTCTTCTAATTGCAATTGTGAGGGAAAAAACATTGATGGTGATAATGAACTTCTAGACGACTCTAGATTCTACCAGCGATTGTTGAATGTGTTCTTAATTTGAGGCAGTAGATCATGCATTATCTGGTAAGATTTTCAACCCCCTCCACCCTCTTCACATGAGTTTTGCATGCATGCTATCTTCACATGAGTGTCAAATCTATTGTTTTCATTGCATGTATGCAGCATGCAAAAGTTTCTAAAGATTACAGTTATAGATGAGCTTTTCTCATAATAGTATTAGTATGATTATAGGTCCTCTGTTTGTCTGCGAATGCACTTAAAATAAGTCCATTCAAAAAGTCACTTATTCAATCCTTTTATAAGGATGAACAAAAAAACTCATATATGAACATATTAAATGTCAAGATAAATATACCAATATTATTTTTAATATGTATAAAGACAAAAAAAAAAGTAGGGATAATCAAAAGCAAGACTTTTTATGAATTTAGTGATTAACTTTTGAATTTAGGTGAAAATTTTAAAATTTGCTAATGAAATAACTTGATTTGCTAATAGTAATTAACTACGTGATTGTGTACGCATTAAATATCTATTGATTAATAAATATATTAAACTGTTAGTTTGTGTTGATTTTTTGAATTTTTTTTTAATGATTTTAAGTTTGTTTGTTTGTTTTTGCAAGCTTTGTGTATGTATTCGCTGGATTTTAATTTTAAATTTTTAGATATTGTTAAAGTTATTATTACTACACATATTTAAAATGTAGCATTTGTTTAATGATATCTTATAAAATTATTGATAAAGTTATAACTATACTTATTTAAAATTTAGCATTTGTTTGGTAATAATAATATGCAAGTGATTATAATTTTTTTGTTGTATGCTTAGCATTATGATAGGACTTTTCTTAGTTATATTTTGTTTTAATCTAACTATTAAATTTTTTTATATCTTTATTATTCTAACAAGAAAATAATATAGATAGGCAGATAGTATTTATTATTCTAAATAATTTTTTAAAAGAATTGTTTAGAAATGTTGTGTTATTATTCCTTAAAGTCTATAGTGATGGAGAAAGTTTTTTACTATAAAAATTAGGCTTAAGTCATTTGTGTCCCCTTAAAGTTGTCCGTATAATTCACTTAAACACCTTAATAGACCTTGTTTCCTATTAGACACTCCAATCTTAACAAATAAATACATATTGAACATTTTTCTGATACTTGGCCAAAGAGAAAGTGCGTGTAATACACATGCATATGAGGTGACAACATGATAAATCAAATGAAGACACGTGACATTTTAATTTAAAATAATTATAAAAATGAATTTTGAATATAACAAAATCCTAAAAGAAAATACTGTAAACTAAAAATAAAAATAAAAATTATACACCCCCTAACCCCACCCCTGCACCCCACCCACCTCAAACCTTTCCATTTCTTCTATTTCCCTAACAAAACTACCTTGTCCACCATTGTTAACCTCCATTTTGAAAAATTAGAGGTTTTAACATATATTATGTATGAATTTATCATTTTTATTTCTCTTTATGCCTCTTTCTTATTTCTATTTAAATTGATAGTGTTTTCTTAAAAAAATCGTTCTTTTTTTTAAATTTCAAATTATTATTTTTCTGTTCGATTTGAGAGGAAGAAGGGGTGTGTGTGGGGAGAGGTGAAGATGGAGAGAGAAAATATTTAAATAATAATCTCCATTTTTTTCGGCAAAAAAGGTAGGATGGTCTCCATTTTTTCGGGCAAAGAAGACGTATATAATAATCTCCATTTTATCTGATAAAGAACTGGTGATCTTCATTTTTTTTCACGGAAGTGACAATAATAAGATGATTTTTTTTAAAAAAAAGAAGTAAATTTGTGGGGGAAAAAATGGTGATGGGTTGTTGCAGTGGGCGTGGTTTTAAAAGAGAGGACGAAGAAAAAGATTGTTATTTTAAAAAAAAAAAAAATAATGAGAAATAAAAAGAAAAAATTGAAAAGGAAAAGGAAAAATATTAAAATATTGATTTCACACGCTTATCAAGATGTGAATTACATTTTTTGTGCCACATATGCATAAAGTGTCTAAATTGTTCAAATTCGAGAGGGTAGATGTGTTCAATAGGTACTAGCCCTAGTTAAGGTATCTAAGTGAATTATGCGGACAACTTTAAGGGGCCGTAGATGACTTAAGTCATAAAAAATATATTATCTATCTGATGTTGGATTGTAGGTGTAGACTACAAGAAAAAAAAATGACGGTAGATATCAGGTCATTTCCATATTCACTATTGTGGCCTAGCAATTTTCTCTTGCTTCTATGCATTATTTATATGAGAGCTTCAAGCCATTGACATTTACCATTGCTCCAACTAAAAATATTTTTTCAAGTATGATTTGCGTGCAGATGCTCATGCGCAAATGATTAGAATTTGTACTGAACATCAATTGGATCATGTTGATGAAGCACAAGGTAATTTAACTCTTCATTTGTTTGTGCACTTTTGCTCAAAATTTTGGCACACCAAAATTTGTTAATTAAAATAAAAGATAAAGGATCAAAATTTGCAATTGTGGATATAGTTATAACTTTTCCAATTTATCATAAAAATTTACTAGATTAATTTTTTGAATTTTGAATTTGAATGGGAAGTTACCATTGATCTTTTAAAATTTGAATCTAAAATTAACTCTATAAAGAAAATTTTCAATCTATTTTTTTTACTATATAAACTAATTTTCCATCAAAGTTTTTATTTTATTTTCTAAATATAAAAATATATTTAAAAAATTGAAAGATAAAATTTATTAAAATTAGTTTAAATATATAGATAAATTTTACTAAATATAATTAATTTTTAAAATTTTTTATTTGAATGGGAAGTTACCATTGATTTTTTAAAATTTGAATCGAAAACTAACTCTATACTAGATAAAGCAAAATTTCACTCTATTTTTTCTTATATAAACTAATTTTCCATCAAAAAAATTATTTTATTCTCTAAATTCTTTTGCACATATTCTTTAATTCTTCAGTTTCGTTTGTTGGTTTTACATTATTCATTGAGGCTAGGGGTGTTCATGGTTTGGATAAAAACTGATCCAAACCGAAAAATCAAATCAAACCGATTTAATTTGGGTTTTGGTTTGGTTTGGTTTTAGATTGTTAAGAACCAATAGTATTTGGTTTGGTTATGGTTTTGTTAAAAAAAAATAGAAGAAACAACCGAACCAAGCCAACAAGTTATATACATAAATTTTATTATTATACATACATAATATATTAGATTCATAAACAATTTTAAAGATTTTATATATGTTTCATCAAAATTTATTTATAATTTACTTATGAAAGAAAAAATGTCCAAGGTGAGAACATTTTTCTTATTGGTTTCATGTATATGAGTGTCTATGGAAATTCTTTGTGGGACTGAAAATGTCATTGTCTCTTCCTTCTATGCCAAAATAGTGAATTTTGAAGTTTTATTCAGTAAATTCAATGATCAAAAGTTCTGTAATGCCAGTCATT